>RJWK010052627.1:0-15581 GCA_004363435.1 Platanista minor | reverse complement strand
GGGTACATACCACGGTCCGGGAAGATCCCACATGCCGCGGAGCGGCTGGGCCCGTGAGCCATGGCCGCTGAGCCTGCGCGTCCAGAGCCTGTGCTCCGCAACGGGAGAGGCCACAACAATGAGAGCCCCGCGTACCGCAAAAAAAAAAAAAAAAAAAAAAAAATGCACATCCTGATTCTGTAAGTCTGAGATGGGGCCTGAGATTCAGCATTGACACTAAGATGGTGCTGATGCTGCTTGTTCAGGGACCACACTTGGAGTCATAAAAGCCAAGATCCTATTATTATAGCTGGCCTTTCTACAAAATCTTAGTCCAAATGAGCTGATGATGTTCAAAGTAAGTCATGAACTAAACAAATAATCTCATTCAATGGATTTAAGGTAATATGAACCAAGAAACTAAGATCCTCCTATAATCTTGAACAAGTTACTTCACCCTTCTGTACCTCCATTCCCTCATCTACAAAATGGGGACACTAATAGCATTGTACCATAATTGTGAGGTTTAAATGACATAATACATGTAATCTCTGAGAGGAACATCATACTCAGAATAAGCATGTGGTACATGCCAGCTTGTAGGATGACTGTTGATGAGAAAGACGACGGTGACGAGGATGATAATGGTGCCGATGGTTGGTTGATTGGACGTGACTTCAGCAAGGTCTGTAGTTGGGGTCCCTGCTATAGCCACCATGACAATGACCCTGCTGCCAGTGCTTCAGAGGCGGAAGGGAATGAGTCTGAGATTTCTCTCCAGAGCTGTTGAGGTTGATTTATTGGTTTGGCTCTTAGAGTACGTTTCTTGGAGTTGATTTATTGAAGGCTATTTGTTCTCTTTTGTCATAGAAGTCACATCACAGCAAGTCTTCCTCTCAAGTCAGATGGGACATTCTAGGCTTCCCTGCCACATATGACCCTGCAGAAATGATCTTCTTAGAAATAGAGGCATTAAATAACATCTGCAGGGCTGTTTGGGGAGTTCAGCTTCTTTTTGTTCCAACCAAGTACCGTTTTCAATTGAAAAAGAAATGCATCTCTTTCATGGAAGTGAAAATTAAAGAAATTGCATGAAAATTACTACAAGACCAAAACCAAAGAGAACTCTTACCTGCGGGTGACAGCAAAGTGGTGTTCATATATATTAAAACTATTTAATCACATTGATGGCTAGATACTCTTTGAAACGTACACATCATTGTCTGGAGACAGGAAAAAATGGGATAAAGTCTGTCAATAGGAAAATGACTGAATTAAGACTAGTCTATTTTTTTTTAAATGAAGACCACATGCAATTCAAAATGAAAAAAATATCCATCTAGTGACATGGGTAGATCTTTAAATATCCCATAGAGTAGAAGAGGGGGGTTCAGATTGATTGAACTTTTCTATAGGAATATATAGATCTATATAAAGGTTTTTTATGTTTTTTTTTTTTTTTTGCGGTACGCGGGCCTCTCGCTGCCGTGGCCTCTCACGTTGCGGAGCACAGGCTCCGGACGCGCAGGCCCAGCGGCCATGGCTCACGGGCCCAGCCGCTCCGCGGCACGAACCCACATCCCCTGCACCAGCAGGCGGACTCCCAACCACTGCGCCACCAGGGAAGCCCTATATAAAGGTATTTTTTAAAGCTCAGAAAAATATACAGAGAGACTTCAGTTTTATTAGGAAGGTTCTCTTTACTTCTTTATGCAAGAGAATTTTTTCACTTCTTATTCATGTAATTAATTGCTTTAAGTACCAAACTTGAAGCTAAGAGAAATAGCCCTTTCTATAACCTGGTTCCTCTTTACAAGCAGTAAGGAGGCACCGTGCCAACTCCAGCACATGATGTGGCTTAGTCACTAGGGTACTTCTGTGAGCTGATGAAACACATCTAGGAGAGAAACCAGCACACAGCAAAGAAAAGAACCTAAGAAGCTGGACTTGAGTAAAATAGAGAAAACGGGAAAATGTCTCTTAATGTCTCCACCCCTGGCACAGCCCACTGGTCCCTGCATCTCTCCTCTCAACTCTGTTCCCGCCCTCTCCCCATTCATCCCAAAGGAACCTTTCCAGTTTTCAATTCTCCAAGAACTATGTAGGTGAAAGCATAAGCTAAAATATCACTGCCTAATCCAGGAACTTCTTCAGACACATACCTACATGTTGATGGAGGGTGTATGTTATGGACTGAGTGGTGTACCCCCTCCAAAATTCATATGTTGAAGCCTAGCCTTCAGTGTGATTGTGTATAGAGACACGGCCGCCATAAGAATGGGGTCCTGATCCAATAGAATCGATGTCCTTAGAAGGAAACAGAGAGACACCAGGGATGCATATGCACAGAGAAAGGCATGTGAGGACCCAGCAAAGAGGTGGCTGGCTGCAAGCCAAGGAACCATGCCTCGCGAGAAACCAAACGTGCCAAACCTGAACTGTTCTGATAAGGCTTCCATAACAAAGTACCACAGACTGGGTGGCTTTTATTGTTTCACATTCTGGAGGCTGGAAGTCCAAGATCAAGGGGTCAGTCGCTTCTGAGTGCCGTGAGAAAGGTCCCGTTCTAGGCCTCCTCCGCAGCTTCTGACGGTTTACTGGCAAATCATCGGCGTTCCTCGGCTGGTAGAGGTATCTGCCTTCATCTTCATGTGGCCCTTCTCCCTGTGTCCATGTCTGTGTCCAAATTCCCCTTTTTTTAATAAAGACACCTATTGGATTAGGGCCCACTCTGGTCCAGTATGGACCATCTTAACTAATTACACACACAATGATCCCGTTCCCAAACAATGTCACACTCCGAAGTGCTGGAGGTCAGGATTTCACCACAGGAATTTCCAGGAGACATAATTCCATCCACAGCAGATGACCTTCAAGAACTCTAAGAAGTCCAGTGGAATAAAATCTCCATTAAATCTTGTTTCCTTCACCATAGTAACCTGCGCTGAAAAATAACTCCATAATTATCCATTAAAGAAATAAGAAGCACAAATCCTACATAAAAACATGTCATCCGTTATTCATTAATGTATTAGGCATTAGGTACATACTGAGTGCTTAAGATGTGCCAGCCAGAATCTGGTGCTAGGGATGCAACAAACAATCTTGGTGCATTCAACATCCTCTGGGAACTTTCACCAAATGGAGAAATCATCATTAAGTAAGGGTATACAGCAAGATGTTATCAATAACCTGGAACTGAAAATATTAGAATCCCATATCTTGGAATGGGAACACAATATTTTTTGAAATGTAAATTGTACCTTATAATCTCTTTCCAACCAAATTCCTAAGATAAGTTTTTTGAGGGAAACACCATTTCTACAATTCATAGGGAGGAATAAACATCAGAAATGGAGATGCTGAAAAGAAAAAATAATAGCAGCATCTGAGATATAGTCTAATGTCATGTAAAAGGTGTGGCAAATGTTTTGCTGGGAGGAAGAACTCCGGAAATGTGTGATGGTGATGATTTTACAACAATGTGAATTCACTTAATGCCACTTAACTGTACCCTTTGAAATGGTTAAGATGGTACATTCTATGTTGTATGTATTTTACCAAACAAAAACAAAATTGTGGCAAAGGTATCAAGATGTACATAGATCAATAGAACAAGAACCCATTTCAGCATGTTAGAATTTAGTTTACAAGAATTTAGTTTAACAGTCATGTTAATGTAGGAAGGCATCATTACATTAATGGTGAGGGGATTAATCAAGCATTTAAGAAAAAAGAAAGTCATTTCAAAATCTCATCCAGATGTACTAAAGTTTTAATGTAAAACAGAACAATCAAAGTGCTAGAAGAAAATTTATTTGCACAGTATGCAATCTTGCTGAAAGGGGACATTTTCCTAAGCATAACGTTAGAAATCCCAACATGAAATATTGATAGATTTGACAGAGTAAAAGCATTGTATCACACACATACAAATGCAAAATTGTAAAAGTTAAAAGACAAATTTGGCACACATTTTCATTGTACATATAACAAGGGGTTAATATCCTTCATATAGAAATATGCTTAATATACATTATCCAATAGAAAAATGGGCAGTGAACTCAAACATTTGTTTTACAAAAGAGGAAATAGGTTTAAACTATCAATCAAAATTAATCAGGGGAATGCAACTTCAAACAAAGTAAGGAAACCCTTTTTACTGTATTGGATTGGACAAATTAAAAATGAATGAAAATAACAAGCTAGCAAGCTTCCTCGAATGTGATTTTGTAATATGTTATCAACATTTTAAAGCATGCATGTATTTAAATAATTACTCTCCATAGTCATGGGTAAGTACAGAAAGATATGGAGATTAAGAGTGACAGATGGAAATGATTGGAGAGAACATATGGCATTTTGATCCAAAGTTTCCCAAGTCCCTGAAGAATTTTGCCAAGAGAAAATTCCTGTTGCTGCATGTGCTTGTCTCCACAAACACAGGCTTGTTCTTTCTACATGTGCCTGAGAAGAAAAAAAAAAAAAAAAACCCTTCCATGCCAGTTTTTGTAGTGATTTCCTTTGAGGCATATAGAATCTCTGAAAACTCCCCTGTGTATGCACATTCTAAAAGACTGATTTCCATGAAACTAACCCAAATTATGCATTGCAGTATCACTGTAGGATTTTCAGAGTAATTTTTCCATTTCTCTGTCATTTCTCTTTTCTCTATTTCATTTATTTCTACTGTAATCTCTACTATGTCTTTCCTTCTGTTTGCTTTGGGGTTAGTTTGCTCTCTCTTTTCTAGTTTCTTAAGGTGAAAGGTCAGGTTATTGATTGAAGGTCTTTTTCATGCAAAACGTACCTGTTTACAAATGGAATTTCCTCCTAAGAATTGCTTTGGCTGTATCCTCTACTTTTGGCATGTTGTGATTTTGTTTTAATTCATTTCAAAGTATTTTCTAATTTCTCTTGTAATTTCTTCCTTGAGCTGTGGATCAAAGGAGTACGTTGTTTTGTTCTAACATATTTATGAATTTCCCAAATTTCCTTTCATTACTAATTTTGTTATTAATGCCATTGTGGTCAGAGAACCTATTTTGATGTTAATCATTTAAAAATGTATTCAGTCTGCTTTATGACCTGCCACATAGTTTATCCTGGAGAGGGTTCCATGGGAGCTTGAAAAAAATGTGTATTCTGCTCGTGTTGGGTGGGTGCTCTGGAGATTTATGTGAGGTCTAGTTGGTTTACAGAGTTGCAAAGTCTTTTTCCTTACTGATCTTCTGTTTGGTCTACCCATTATTGGAAGTGGGGTATTGAAGTCTCCAACTATTGCTGGATTGTCTGTTTCTCATTTCAATTCTGTCTGTCCTTCATGTATTTTGAGGCTCTATTGTTAAGTGGATATATGTTTATAATCATTATGTCTTTCTGGTGGATTGGCCCTTTCAGCATTATAAAATAAACCTCTTTGTTTCTAGTAACAATTGTTTGCTTTAAAGTGAATTTTGTCTGGTATTAGTATAACCACTCCAGCTCTCTTTAGATTGTTGTTTGCACGTTATATAATTTGTCATTCTTTTACTTTCAATTTTTTTCTGTCTCTGAAGTGTCTCTTGTAGACAGCATATACTAGATCATATTTTTAAAAGATTTTTATCTATTCAGCTTTCTGATTTGTATTGGAGTGTTTAATCCATTTAAATTTAATCTAATTACTGCTAAGGTAGAATTTACATCTGTCACTTTTTGTTTTCTATACATCTTATGTCTTTTTATTCCTGTGTTCTATCATTACTGCCATCTTTAGTGCTACATACATATTTTCTAATATAGTATTTTAATTCCTTTATTATTTCTTCCACTATATTTTTGAGTTGTTTTCTTAGTGGTTTCCCTGGAGGTTACAATTAACATGTTGGCATTTGGATTAACATCAAGTTAATTTCAACAGGACACAGACACTTTGCTCCAGTCTTGTTTTATTCTTTCCCCTCCTTTGAGCTATTATTGTCAGACAAATTGCGTTTTTATGCATTACACTCATCAACATAGTTTCATAATTCCTGATTTTTTCAGTCATCCTTTAAATTAGATGGGAGGAGAAAACAGTTACAAAAATGCATATATATGTTGCATATCTACTTATGTAGTTACGTTTGTAGTGTTTTTTATTTCTTCACATGCATTCAAATTACTGTTGTGCTCTTTCCTTTCAGCCTGACGGATTCCATTAGTATTACTTATACAGCACGTCTGCTAATAATAGATTCTTTATATTTTTATTTATGGGACTGTCCCATTTTATCCTCCACTTTTTAAGGAAAGTTTATTGGGTGTAGGATTCTTGATTGGTAATCTTTTTCTTTCACCAAATTGAATATGCCCTCTTACTGCATTCCAGCCTCCAAGGTTTCTGATGAGAAGTCAGCTATTAATCTTATCAAGAATATTTTTCCCAATTTTTTTATTGTGGTAAAATGCATATAACATAAAATTTACCATCTTAACCATGTTAAAGTGTACAGTTCAATGGTATTAAATACATACATTATGTTGTATAATCATCATCAGCATCCATCTTCATAACTTCTTCCATTTGTAAACCTGAAACTCTATACCCATGAATCAATAACTCCCCAGCCCCCTCCACCAAGCCCCTTGAATCCCCATTCTGCTTTCTGTCTCTATGATATTGACTAAATATCTCATATAAATAGAATCACAATAGTTGCCCTTTTGTGATTGGCTTAGTTCACTTAGCATAATGTCTTCAAAGTTTATCCATGTGGTAGCATGTGTCAGAATTCTCTATCTTTTTAATGCTAAATAACACTCTATTGTATGCATACATTGAGTTTTGCATATCCATTCATCCTTCAGTGGTCACCAGTGTGGCTTCCACCTTTCGGCTATTATGAATAATGCTGCTGTAAGCATGGGTATACAAGTATCTCTTTGAAATCCTGCTTTCAATTCTTTTGTGTACATAACCAGACTTGGAATTAAAGGATCATAGTAATCCTATTGTTAATTTTTGAGGAACAACCATATTGTTTTCCATTCCATTTTACATTCTCACCAATAGTGCACAAGGTTTCTAATTTCACTACATCCTTGCCAACACTTGTTATTTTCTGTGTTGTTTAATAGTGGCCACCCTATTGGGTATGAGTGGTATCTTGTGGTAGGTTTGAATTTCATTCTCCTGTTAATTAGTGATGTTGAACATCTTTTCATGTACTTATTGTCTATTTGTATATCTTCTTTGGAGAAATGTCTATTCAAGTCCTTTGCCCATTACTGAATAGAGTTGTTGTTCTTGAGTTTTAGGAGCGTATATATATATATATATATATATATATATATATATATATATATATATATATAATATTCTGAATTTTAATCCTCTATCAGGTATATGATTTGTAAGTATTTTATCCTATTCTTTGGGTTGATTTTTACTCAGTAGATAGTATCTTTTGATGAATAATTTTTTTTCAATTTTCATGAAGTCCAATTTGTCTCTTTTTTCTTTTGTTATCTATACCTTTGGTGTCACATCCAATAAATCATTGCCAAATCTAATGTCATGAAGCTTTTGTCCTGTTTTCTCCTAAGAGCTTTATAGTTTTAGGTCCTACACTTAAGCCTTTGTTCCATTTTCATTTAATTTTTGTATATGGTGTTAGGTAAGGGTCCAGCTACATTTGTTTGCATGTGGCTATCCAGTTTTCCCAGCACATTTGTTGAAAAGACTGTCCTTTCCCCATTAAATGCTCTTGGCACCCTTTTCAAAGTTAATTTGACCATATATATCTGAATGTTTATTTCTGGGCTCTCTATTCTATCCCATTGTCCATATGTCTATCTTTATGCCAGTACAACACTGTTTTGATTACTGTGACTTTGTAGTAAGTTTTGAAATCAGGAGATGTGTGTCTTCCAGTTTTGTTCTTTTTCAAGATTGTTTTGGCTATTTGGGGTCCTTTTAGATTCCATATGAATTTTAGGATAAGTTTTACTGTTTCTGAAAAAAAAAAGTCTTTAGGAGTTTGATAAGGATTGCATTGAATCTATAGGTTGCTTTGGGTAGTACTGACATCTTAATATTAAGTCTTCCAATCAATAAACATGAGATGTGTTTCCATTTATTGATGCAGCGTTTTGTAGTTTTCATTGTGTAAGTCTTTCATTTCCTTGGTTGAGTTAATTCCTAAGTATTTTATTCTTTTTGATGCTCTTGTAAATGGAATTGTTTTTGTAATTTCCTTTTCAGATACTTCATTGTTAGTGTATAGAAATGCAACTGATTTTTGAGTGTTGATTTTGTATCCGACTACTTTGCTGAGTTCATGTGTTAGTTCAACAGTTTTGTGTGTGTGTGTGTGTGTGTGTGTGCGTGTGTGTGTGTGTAAACATTAGGGTTTTCTGCATATAAGATAGCATTATCTGTGAACAGAGATACTTTTTGTTCTTTTCCAATTTGGATGCCTTTTATTTCTTTTCTTGCCTAATTGCTCTGACTAGGACTTCAAATACTGTGTTGAATAGAAGTGGTAAAAGTGGGCCTCTTTGCCTTGTCCCTGACCTTAGAGGAAAATCTTTCAGTCTTTCACCATTAAATATGATGTTTTGCTATGGGTTTTTTCATATATGGCTTGTATTATGTTGAGGCAGTTTCCTTCTAATCCTAGTTTGTTGAGGGTTTTTAGTCACAAAGTGTTGAATTTTTGTCATATGCCTTTTCTGCATCAATATTGAAGACCATGTGGGTTTTGTTCAATAATTCTTTTACTGTGTTATGTTACATCTGTTGATTTTTAGATGTTGAACCATCCTTGCATCCTAGGAAAAACTCCCACTTGGTCATGGTGTATAACGTTTTTAATATGCTGCTGAATTAGGTCTGACAGTGTTTTGTTGAGTATTTTTGCATCAATATACATAAGGGCATTGGTCTGTAGTTTTATTTTCTTGTAGTGTCCTTGCCTGGCTTTGATATCAGGGTAATGCTGATTTTATAAAATGAGTTAGAATGTATTCCCTCATCTTTAATTTTTTTGAAAAGTTTGAGAAGTTTAGATAGTAATTCTTTAAATGTTTGATACAATTTCATCAGTGAAGCTGTCAGGTCCAGGACTTTCTTTGTTGAGAGATTTTTGAATATTGATTCAATCTCCTTACTAGTTATAGGTCTATTCAGATTTTCTATTTCTTTGTGGTTTAGGCTTGGTAGGTCTTGTGTTTTTACAAACTTGTCCATTTCATGTAGGGCATCCAATGTGTTGGCACACCATTGTTCATAGTACTCTCTTATAATACATTTTATTTTGTAGAACCAATAGTTATATCTCCACTTTTATTTATGATTTTAGTAAATTTAGTCTTCTCTCTTCTTATCTTAGTCCATCTAGCCAAAGGTTTGTCAATTTTGTCAAAGAAAGAACTTTGGGTTTCATCAACTTTATTGTTTGTTTGTTTGTTTTTAACTTTATTGTTTTTATTCTCTATTTTATTTACCTCTTGTCTAATGTTTATTATTTCCTTTCTTCTACTAGCTTTGGGTTTAGTTTGTTCTTCTTTTTCCAGGTCCTTAATTTGTAAATTTGGGTTTTTTAAATTTGAGATTTCTTGTTTTTTTACGTAAGCATTTACAGCTATAAATTTCCCCCTTAACACTGCTTTGCTGCATTTCATAAGTTTCACTAGGTTGTGTTTATATTTTCATTTGTTTCTAGGTATTTTATAATTCCTCTTGTGATTCTTTTCTTTGCTCAATTGGTTGCTTAAGAGTATGCTGTTTAATTTCCACAAGTTTGTCTACTTTCCAGTTTTACTTCTGTTGTTAACTTCTAACTTGATCCCAGTTGTCAGAGAAGATCCTTTGTATGAGGATACAGTGTATGTATGAGGAGACAATGTATATATGTATGTGTCCCTTGTATGAGGCTAGGTATGAGACCTATCTTTTAAAGATCTATCTTTTAAAATATATTTAAATTTAATCTGTGGACTAACATACGATCTATCCTGGAGAATGTCCTATGTGCACTTGAGAAGAATGTGTATTCTGTTGTTGTTGGGTAGACTGCTCTGTATATGTCTGTTAGATCTAGTTGGTTTTGTATTAAGTCCTCTGTTTATTTACTTATCTTCCATTTGGTTGTTTTACCCACTATTGAAAGTAAAGTATTGACATCTCCTACTATTATTGCAGAACTGAATATTTCTCCCTTCAATTCTGTAAAGTTTTGCTTTGTACATTTTTCTGGTCAGTTAGTAGGTGTGCAAGTGTTTATTATATTTTCTTGGTGTATTAAGATTCATTTCACCTGGGTCCCACTGAGACTTGACTTTCCATACCTGTGCTCTTTCAGACAGGTTACCTGGCTCAGCTATCCAAAAATAAATAAAATAAAAGTTACATCCACCACCCAGCACCTGCTCTCTTGGATTTTAAGGGATGAGTTCAGGTCTAGTGCTCTATGGGAAGCAAAGATAAAAGTTCAAGAATCTGCCAGAAGCAGTGGGATTGTTTCCACCAAGAGAGCATCAGCATGCAGCTATTAAAAATGGCTTGTTCACAAAACACTACAAAATAGCTCTCCATCTACAAAGTCGCCATGGCAAACATCACCCCAGTGAACTAGGTGTTTGTGTGTTTTGCTGAAAGTGATGTCTTTTCTAAAAGATTGCTACCTAAATAAGAATGCTCTGGAGGTCCTAATACAGAAATAAAATGATGGTTCTGTCAACTTTGGTGTCTCTTTTAAGGAGGAGAAATGTGATGCTCTGTGCTGCCTGACTCCCCATACATCTCTCTCCAGTCCTCTTCCCCGCCCCCCCACCACCTCTCTCTCCTTCTTCCTCATTGTTTCCCATGCTCAAACTGTCAGAAAGTCCTCAAATCTAAGCAGTCATCCCAGAGAGCTCCAGACTGTGCATTCTGCACAGAGGCCATGACATATTAAAAATTTTTTGTTTGTTTGTTTTTTTCCGGTACGCGGGCATCTCATTGTCGTGGCCTCTCCCATTGCGGAGCACAGGCTCCGGACGCGCAGGCTCAGCAGCCATGGCTCACGGACCCAGCCGCTCCGCGGTATGTGGGATCTTCCCGGACCGGGGCACGAACCCGTGTCCCCTGCGTTGGCAGGCAGACTCTCAACCACTGCGCCACCAGGGAAGCCCCATATTTACATATTTTAAGGGGAATGAGCCGCAAGTGTTTTCAATGGAGATGTGGTGGGACTTTTAGCTTTCTGAGGCACCACCACCTCTCCCTGGAAACAATTAGAGTACTTCACAAAAGCCCCCATGCAAACTCAGCAGTGACAGGAAAATGAAAGGAAGCACAATTGTAGCTCCATAGAAGGCAGCCTCTTACTGCTGACAGCGAGGGTCAGGTGGAATAACAACCACAGTGAACACTTCCAAGGGGCTCACCACAGGGAAGCTGCCAGCCTCTGCTTTTACAAAAATGGACAGAGCCCTAGGAAGGCAATGTTGTGTGATGGGCTTTGTATATTAATTACGTGGTGTTGGTAAGGCAGGCCAGCTTGACCCACCACTTCCCGCGTAGGAGCTGCACTGAGTTCAATGCAGCAGGTTAGGAAACTTTGAGGGTTTTGTGTCTGTGTTTGGAGGTAGATGCATTCTGTGGGCACTACTCATGCAATAAAATCAAACGAATATTTCCCTTCTGTGAAGTGCCCAGAGAATATGACACACGTCCTGCTTTCCTGAAGATGGGTTGGAGGGTTTTCAAGCTGATGACCCCTCCCCAGTTCTCATACTCACCTATTCACTAGGTAGCGTCTAGGGGCCAAGCACCATGCTGGATCTTTCATGAGCATTATTTTTTGTCCTTCCACAGTCCAACCGTTTAGTTGAATGATGGATTTAAAATTGGGAGGTTAATTTTTTAGCTGTCTGTTTTTATTAATTTTTCATTTATTTTTATCTCCAAGCCATACAGCTTGTGAGTGGCAGAGCTGAGATATGAGCCTAAGGTCCCCTGGCTCCAGAGGCTCCTTCCACAATGAAATGGTGCATCAGGCAGGGAAATGCACCTGCACCAACTCTGCGGAATGCCCCGCATCCCACCACAGATACAGACATCCTGTGGAACCCTGCATCACGCAAAAGTGCCCCAGCTCAGTAGCAGGCTCTCAAAGAATGTGTAGCAAGTGAATGGATAAACTGTGTTACCTGTGTCAGAAGCCAAGAGATCAGAGTGGGCTGGAGACTGTTAAACTCCTTGAGTCTTCATTTTATCCCAAGAATGAATGCTACTCCTTTGGAAGTGAAGAGAATGGTCCTTTCACAGCAGTCCAGGCTCTTGGCTCCCTGGGAGCTGTCCAAGTTGCTAAGTGGATGCTGCTGTTAGCAGTTCTGCACAGGTAAAACAGCCCCTCTCCCTGAGCTTCTGCTTGCCCTGAATGTAGCCACTCTGGCTTCACCTCTACAATCCAGTCACTGACCCCCATCTTTGCTCTGCCCGACCTTAACTAATTGTATAAAGTACAGTCTGGGTCCAGCTACCTGCTCCTGCTTTTGTCCCAGCTGAGACCCACTCTCCAAACACCATTTTTCTGGCCCCAACTCAGCACCTTATTTAGGCTTCTTTGCCAAAGAAAATGCAAACCCCACAGGATTCCGTGCACATAATTATTTCACACAAGTGTTCTAATATATCTGGAAAAGCCTCAACACAGCAGCCACAAGTGCACTCGACTCCATGCCAGGGTGAATGGCAGTGTGACCAGAAACCTGGATTTCTCCCAGCAAAGAGGGGTCAGTCCTACCCGGAGATCACCAGAGAAGCCTTCGCCAAAGAGGCAACATTTAACCCAACACCAAAGAATGAGAAGGGAACACAGTGGGGTTAGGTCCCAGTGGGCAGGTAGAAGGGTGTATGGAAATGAGGCTGGAGATACCTGGCGAGGGGGTGGGGCATATAATGACCATCCAGGGAAGGGAATATACACAGAGAGAGAAGTAATTATTTGAGCCAAAGACACTAAGTTAGTGGTCAGAGAAAGATGTCTACTATTATTATTAACATATATAGTGATGTTTAGGTACTCATTCATTTGCTTATTTGTTTGTTTTCTATCTTTCCCAGTAGACTGCAAGCTCCATGAAGGCAAGGACAGTCTCCTTGTGTATCTGCCACACCTAGAGCAAAACTGGCATATGGTCCACCTCAATAAATACTTGTCAAGTGGGAAAGCAAAAAGAGTGAACTATATGAATATACAGAAGACAAAATGATTTCTGGTAAACAGGTCAATCACAAAATGAAGGCACATGGGCTGATTAGTGGGGACAGTTGCAGGCAGAAGGGGCGGGGAATCACAATGGAATAAAATTTCTTATTCAGCTATAGCCCTTTCTCTTTTTTTTACATCTTTATTGGAGTATAATTGCTTTACAATGCTGTGTTAGTTTCTGCTTTATAACAAAGTGAATCAGTTATGCATATACATATGTTCCCATATCTCTTCCCTCTTGTGTCTCCCTCCCTCCCACCTTCCCTATCCCACCCCTCTAGGTGGTCACAAAGCACCGAGCTGATCTCCCTGTGTCTATAGCCCTTTCTTGATTAGGAGGAACAGAATAACTTAATTTGTGAGATATCCCCTCCTTTTCTCAGCCTCTATGAGATCGTCAATAATTTAGTGCAATCTTTTTTCTTATCAGTGCAAGTTTTATATAACAAAGTCATTATGCTAACAATTTACTAGATTTGGGGGCAGAGCATGTACTGAATGCCTAATTCTCCCACCATGGAAACAGTCCACATACGTATCACTACCACAGGCACATGGCACAAAACCACACTTGCTCTTTGTAAGTCTTTGTGGTTATCCCGTTGATTGGTGGATTGTTTTCACATATGCATGTGTACCATAAGAAGAATTGGGGGCTGTCTTCAACATCTGACTATGAGTTCTGACGTAGGATGGTGCCCAGAAGAGAAGAGATATTTAATAAGCGTTTGATAAATAAAAGAAAGAATTTATTACTTACATGTTCTTTGCAAGGCACTTCCCTACGCATTGGGACTTTGAAGCCCTCAAAATGTTCAGTGGAAGAGGGTAAAACGAATTCATGTAAATAAAACACCAGGCAGAATAATAGAAGTGTCACAAACAAAAAAGTATACAGAGCAGGGCAGTGGCACAAAGGAAAGATCATGAGTGTCATGACAACCTTGTCTCATTGTTCTTTGCTCCACTCTCACAGCTGGGAAAAGTGTGTGGCATGCTTGTAGGCATCTGATAAATGCTAGCTGCATGAATAATAATCAGAATTATCATTTGTCTGAAAACTCTACCTGGCATTTGAGCAATGTCTATCTTGACTATTTCAGGTAGAGGAAAAAAATTTTTTTTACATCATAGACTTTTAGATTTGGGGAAATTTTGAGGAGATAATACAGAGAGTTCCCATAAGCTCTGTATCCAGTTTTCTCTATTATTAGTGTCTTATATTATTACATGGTACACTTGTCACAATTAACAAACCAATATTGCTACATCATTAAAGTCCATGATTTATTCAGATTTCCTGAGTTTTTACCAAATATCTCCTTTTTCTGGTCCAGGATCCCACCCAGGGCACCACACTGCATTTAATTGTCATGTCTCCTGATGCTCTTATTTATTTATTTTTTGCGGTACGCGGGCCTCTCACTGTTGTGGCCTCTCCCGTTGGGGAGCACAGGCTCCGGACGCGCAGGCTCAGCGGCCATGGCTCACGGGTCCAGCCGCTCCGCGGCATGTGAGATCTTCCCGGACCCGGGCGCAAACCCGTGTCCCCTGCATCGGCACCAGGGAAGTCCCTGATGCTCTTATTGGTTGTGGCAGTGTCTCCAGCCTTCCTTGTTTTTGATGACCTTGGCAGTTTTGAGGAGTACTGGTCAGGTATGTTGTCAGATGCCCATCAACTGGAATTTGTCTGATGATTTTCTCTTGGTTAAACTGGGGTGATGGGTTTTGGGAAGATTACACAGGTCAAGTGCCCTCCTCATCACATCCCGTGAAGGGAACATAAAATCAACATGATATCACTATCCATGTTGACCTTGATCACCTGGCTGAGGTCACGTTTGACGGGTTTCTCTGCTGAAAAGTTACTTTTTTCTCCCCATTTCCATACTGTGCTCTTTGGAAGAAAGTTACTGTGTGTAGATAACACCTAAGGAGGGGGGAGTTATGCTTCTACCCATGAGGGCAGAGTATCTACATAAATTATTTGGAATACTTCTGCACAGATCTCTCATTTATTTATTCATTTATTTATTTAATCATGAATTTATATCAATATGGACTGATGGGTATTCATTTTGTAACTGGTATTATAACCTAACATTCCCTTAAATATTGAGTTGCTTACATTGTTCCAGCTTTAGCCCTTGGGAGCTTTTCATTTGGCTCCTGTGGTATTTGATATACTACCATCAATATGATTTTTTTTTTTTTTGAGAACTCTCCTTCTCTGGCACTACAAGATTCTCCATTGCAGATCTATTTACAATAGCCAGGAGATGGAAACAACCAAAGTGTCCATCATCGGATGAATGGATAAAGAAGATGTGGCACATATATACAATGGAATATTACTCAGACATAAAAAGAAACGAAATG
>RJWK010052626.1:0-15593 GCA_004363435.1 Platanista minor | reverse complement strand
CTGAAAAAAAAAAAAAAAGGTCTGAAGAACCTAGGGGCAGGACAGGAATAAAGACACAGACACAGAGAATAAACTTGAGGACATGGGGAGGGGGAAGGGTAAGCTGGGACGAAGTGAGAGAGTGGCATGGACATACATACACTACCAAACGTAAAATAGATAGCTAGTGGGAAGCAGCCGCATAGCACACGAAGATCAGCTCGGTGCTTTGTGACCACCTAGAAGGGTGGGATAGGGCGGGCGGGAAGGAGGGAGGCACAGAGGGAGGAGATATGGGAACATATGTATGTGTATAGCTGATTCACTTTGTTATAAAGCAGAAACTAACACACCATTGTAAAGCAATTATACTCCAATAAAGATGTTTAAAAAAAAAAAAAAAGAAAAAGAAGTATCAAGGTGTCAGCAGGGCCATGCTCCCTCCATCAGTTCTATGGAAAAATCCTCCCTCGCCTCTTCTAGCTTCTGGCGTTGTCAGCAATCCTTGGTGTTCTTTGGCTTGTGGAAGCATCACTCCAGTCATGAGACCACCTCCTTCCTATGTCTTCTCATCGTCTTCCCTCTGTGCATGTCCATTTCTGTGTTCAAATCTTCCTTTTTTATAAGAGCACTGGTTATATTGGATTAGAGCTCACCCTAATGACCTCATTTAACCTTAATTACCTCTGTGAAAACCCTATCTCTAAATAAAGTCACATTCTGAGGTACTGCGGGGTTAGGACTTGAACGTATCTTTTCGGGGAGACACAATTCAACCTGTAACAGCACCCTTGGGAGCAGTGGTGGGTCATGTCCACATCCACAGCTGGGCCTGGATGCAGGGCTCGGCCTCTAAGTAAATCCCACAATTCTCCCTGTTATGCAACACCTTGGCCCGGCCCTCCAGACACTCACTCCTCAGAAGAGAGGCCTGGCTCCATAAAGCCAGTGCAGGCTGTTCATTGTCTACGAGCATATAAATGAGGGTGCCACCCAGGTTCTCTGCAGCCTAGGAAGACACTGTGGAAATATTTCAGGACTCTAAGGGGATAAATGGTCTGGGAAGAAGAGGTAAGAGAAGCATAGGGCCATGTTTCTCAAGGGGTCCAAAGGTGATGAGGGTGGACCAACAGATTGTCCCAAACAAGGCCTGTGCAAGAAGAGAAAACAGAGCTCTCCTACCATAGTCCCAAGTGCCTAACAATGATGCAGTGGTCTCATAATGTGATAGATAAGATTGGTTCTGTCTTCCCACCTTGACTGCTGTATTAGTCTGCTCAGGCTGCTATAACAAAACACCATTGACTGGGAGACTTAAACCGCAGACATTTATTTTTTGCAGTTCTGGAGTCTGGAAGTCCAAGATCAAGGTGCTGACTGAACTGGTCCCACCTGAGAGCTCATTTTCTGCCCTGTAGACAGCCACCTCTCACTGTGTCCTCCCATGACAGAAAGAGACGAAACTCTCATCTGTTTTCCTTTCTTTTTGAGGGTACTAATCCCATCATGGGGTCCCACCCACATGACCTCATCTAAACCTAATCACCTCCTCAAAGCCCCACCTCCAAATATTATCACATTAGGGGTTAGGGCTCCAACATATGAGTTTTGGGGGTACACATTCAGTCCATAACAATAATAAACCTTCATTATGTCCTGGAAGTTAAGTTACGTTTAGATTCCTTAGACCCCTTGGTCATCCTGCTGGAACGTGGTGGCATGGGGACTACCTGTTTCTAGATTCTGGCCTTGGGTCTGACTTCCACACTCCTTACCATGGGGTACCTTATGGGCACATCCAAGCTCTGTCTACACCCCTGGAAACAGCTGCCTCTTGATCACCGAATGGATCTATAACTGTACATGCCCAAGGCACGTCTGAACAGAGAAAAGGCCTGAACAGGTCAGGACACAGCCAGAGAGCATTTATGCAGAGAATTGTGGAGTGCTTCTTTAGAAAGATGGGATGTGGGCTGCAAGTCATGAAGGCAGCCTGAATGGTGCCCCTCTAAAGCATACAGTCTGGGCAGGGGCCACTCTCCTTCAGGTTTAGGGAAAGTGAGAAACAGGACTCTCCCCCATCTCTGCAGTTTGCTGAGCTTCCCAGGGGATGACTGTGACATTTACCTCTGGCTGTAATGGAGGCCCTTGGAGCTCAAGCAGTGGCCCCAAGAACCCATCAGGAGCTTGTTAAAGCTCAGACTCATGGTCCAGTCCACAGGGGTTCTGTTTGGAGGGTGTGGCCTGGGGCTTGGGCAGCATCCTTTGGACCAGCCTCCCTGGCGATGCAGTAGTCTGTGGTCAGAGAGCTGTGGTGGGGAGCAGGGGTGCTGAGGCTGCTCCTGAAAGCCCCAGTGCAGATCTGCACCATGCAAGGTATGACTTCACTACATTACATGGGGAATCAGAGATGTGCTCAGAAACACAAGTTTTCTGGGAAGGTTTCAGATTTCTGTACCCTGGGATGGGCTGGTGTGTGTGTGTGTGTGCATATGCACATGTATACGTGCGTGTGTGTATATATATATATATATATATATATATATAATTTGTTTAAAAAGTATGCCAATGTAGTTGGGATAGAAGAGGGAGTTTAAAGTATGAGTCCAAGGTACCATCTTGAAGAGAAGTAATCTGCTTTATAGGAGAACATTTTTTTATGTTATAATCAATTTCCCACATTCTTGACTATGAGGACATAAAGCCAAGGGCTTGCAGGGAGTGACTGAAGAGGTCTGTGAAGGCAGCTGTAAGAATAGTGACAGTGACGCAAGGTGTGAGCTCGGCCTGGGCCTGCCAGAAGAAGGTACCCTCTGGGGTGGATAATGGTACCCTCAGACAATTCTGAGGATGGGAAAGGAAGTACCGCTTTCCTTCCAGCCCTTGAATTTACTTTTTCCAACTCAAGGACTGCTGGGGTCATCCAGTGTGTTCAGAAAAGAGGCTTAGTAATTTATTCACCAATACACACACAGACAGACAGACAGACAGACAGACACACACACACACACACACACACACACACAGGCTCACAGGAAGTTTTCATTAGAATATGACACGTGAGAGATGGGCATTACATACATATTCTGTCCTGCATTTCATGTGCTTATGTGTATGTAGGTATTAAAAAAGTGATAATATTGACCCCATAGGCTTGCACACCCACATTTATAAGATACACACATATAGACTCTTGGGAATTCAGTTCAACTCCCACGTTAGATGCACATTTTGGTATCCAATTGAGAAACTCCACATGGCTGATAATTACAACGAATCAACTTACTAAATAAGCAGGAAAAAAAAAATCCAAAGAAACCCAGGAGGAGTTCTTAAAAATAACTTGGTAAACCCTGAACAACATCACCAAATGAAAGCAGGAGCAAAGCCCTGCCGATTAAGAGAACAGTCTTCCCATGGGCCCTGCTCCCTGCAGGCAGGAGGCCTGTCGATCCCTCCCACCGCTGGAACAGGTGGGCAGCATGGGCTCTTCCTGCTTTACTTGGGATCTTAATTGATGATCTTGATTTTGTTGTCACCGCGTCCTTACACATAGGGAAATTGCCGTGGGGCTGCAGGGAGAACATGATAGAGTAGGGGTGCAGCTGCCTTCACAACAACACCCCGATTTGGGGCTGGGGGGGGCTCTGGAGGGTGCTGAAGGCCCCCACTTCCCGTCACCTGTGCAGGGTCAAGACATACCCAGGACGATTTGTTCCTCGTGAATTGCTAAGACACAGACTCTGGCAGGGAGGCGAGTGGGGCAGCAGCTTGGAAACCCCGTGTCTTCTGGATGCCAGCTGACAGAGGAAGGGGGTCTACACCCAGAGCAGGGTTAACAGCGAGGGTGAATCAAGGCTGAGCCTGAGCGCAGGCGGGTCCAGTGGAAGTTGTGTCTGAAAATACCGAAGTGGATGACGTGTTCCCAAGGCCTTCTGCCTGCTTCGCCTGATGCAGTAATGGCTGAAGAAGCTGAAGAAGAGACAGGTCTGCCAACAGCCTGCTCCCTGGCTTCTCCCAGCACTGGTCACCTCCCCAGACAAGGGAGAGTGCTCCACGACAGCCAGCAACTGACACCTCAGGCCCCGGCTCCTCCGTGCTGGAGCACACCAGCAAGGTCAAGGTCATGAGCCTGGGGGCTGCAACCCACGGGTCTTTTGGTCCTAAACTGAAGCCTTGTGTGTTGCCAATGAGAGGAGCGAGAACTGGATCATTCTGGAAAGGGGAGGATGGGGGCTTATGACTGCCTGGTTCCCAGAAGTGGGAACAGATTTAATGGGGGAGTGGCAGAACCAGCTTCCATTTCTAGAAAAGACTTTATGACAGGGTGGCAAGACACCGGACCTGTGCCTTGATGGGTGCTGCGACCCTGTCTGCGGACGGTGTCTGTCTGCCTGCTCCAGGGGATTGAGGCACGATCCTCCATGGCACGGAGGCATGGGGACCCAGGACGTGACTTCTCATGTGCTTTTAATACCCGGGAATTCTGTGATTAAAAGGCACAGACAGGAATGCCATCTTGAGATAAGAAGAGAAGCCACAAACCCAACCAGAATTGGACATGTAAGACTCAAGGGAGTCTTTCCCCGTAACAACCTTGTGAATCTGCATTCCTCTGCCCTGCTGTTGCAGGCTGGTGCCAACACATGCCTGGCGTTGCATGCCAGCTGGCAGCTGAGGGGGCAGCAGTTCTGCAGTCAGCTGCCTTCAGAGACAGGGATCCAATGGCTCATGGCTTCCTGGGGGAACAGGCAGCCCTGCCTTGCCATTCATGGGCATTTTGACTTCCTTAACTATAAGATAAAATAAACACACAAAAGGTAAAATACAGAAGGGTTGCTATTTGATTCCACTTACACAATCACTTTGCAGTTAATTCTTCTGATTGTGTAGATGTAGATAGTACAGTCAAACTTGCTAGATCTCTTTTTTCTTTTTTGGGGGATGCTTTTTAAGTTGAGATATATATATATATATATATATATTATATATATATATATATATATATATATATATATATATAAAACATACTATATTAGCTTCAGGTGTACAACGATTTGATATATGTATATATTGTGAAATGATCACCACAATAAATCTAGTAATAACCAATCACCACACATAGTTAATTTTTTTTTTCCTTGTGATGATAGGTGTCTTTTTTACTATCTCTATTTTGATAAGGATAATTCAGAAGTAAGAGATATCCACTGGAATGTGGCTTTCAAACTCAATGGGTTGTGAAATCAACTTAGTGAAGTGTGACTAGCATTTTTAAAAAATGTGAAATAGGAATGGAATAGGAGATATCAGAGTGCACTAAACCCTCTATTTGTTTCCCATCCAACTTCAAAACCAAGATGTTATGCATTCCCATCAGGTCCTGATGCTCAGGCCCTGCCTACCTCTCTGATGTCAATAGCGCCTTGTATCTCCCTCCCTTCCCTCCACCCCCAGTGACCCCCTTGCTTTGTTTCCTATGCGTGGAAGACTTTTCCTTGACTGGCCATGCCCTCCCTCCACTCAGGTTGATGCCCAGATGTCAGCTCCTCTTAGAAGTCATTCTTGACCTTGCTCCTTTCATCTGGACCCTTAACCCTGCTTCATCTTTCTTTGAGATACTCATCACTATGTGATGTCATATTATAGCTATGTGATTTTCGCTGAGGTCTGTCTCTGTTGTTAGGTTAACAACTCCATCTGGGAAGGGCCATTGTCTACTTCCCTGACATCTGCCTAGCAGCTAGAATGAAGCCTGGTACACAGTAGATGCTCAATAAATATTTGTTATTTTTGAAGGAATGAATGAAAAATGATTGGATAACCATACTTATGTCATTGAGTTGTGGTGAGATCCAATAAAATAATCCAAACACAATGCCCAGAACATAGCATTCAATAAATGCTACATATTATACTGTTTCACTTTCTCTGAATTTTCAGGGCATTCATTACTCTTGACATTTTAAAATATGTCTTCCTGGAAAAGAAATACATCCTGTGTTCCCCAATGAGTGAGAGTTTCTGAGATGGAATCATAGTTCTTTTAAAAGCTGAAACTGAAAATGTAAGTGTCCTGAGAATACACGAGTTGATGGAAGGTGTTAATGCAGCTTCCAAAAACACACAGGCCAGGGATCCTGAGAGGGATTTCAGTGCATTTGGCACTTTTGCACCTTCTGTGGTCATGAGAGCTTCATATTTCAGAGTCCACAGGTCTTTCTGAATACCAAAGGCGAAAGGTATTTCGAGTATGCATTGAATATTTTCAAATCCACAGATTCTTTGGGGTCCCCTTGGTTCAATTTTAGAGTGCTGCTAGTTCCCTATTTGGAAAGGATTTGGGGAAAGGAGTCCCTGGATGCCAGGAGCTGCTAGATGTCACTGGAGAAATATTTCTCTCTTGTGATAGTTTAATAATAGAAGCACTTTGCATTCACACATTCACTCTAAACTTAACTATGCAGTCATGGCTTTGTCTCCAAAGATGAGGTACTTTACCTGTGAAGGAGCCAGGTAGAAGCGAAGGTATCTGAAGATTGCATCTGAGGTGCGCCAGCACACTCCTGGCACTCTTGCAGGAACAGTTGGCACCAATTATCATCAGGCTAAACCGTGTCTTAAAATAAGCTCACTGTGTGGTTCTCTAAGCTAAGATGGGGTCGATCTGAGAGCTGAAACAGAAAATATTTCTCAGGTTGATATCTTGGATGTGCGTGGCAGACAGGCTTTATGGCAAATTATCAAGGTAGACTGCATCCCAACCAGAATATTGTCTGCATCCTGTTACTATGGGAACAATCATCCACCTGCGTAGTCTATGCATATTTCTGTCTGTGTAAGTGTCAGCCTCGGGGATAATACTCAACTATTTGTTTCTACTTTTCCTGCTAGAACTTTTGAAAAAAAATAGTCCTAGGACATTTAGAAAATATACATTTTTTTCTTTCCTTTTATTCTTTACTATTTTTTCCCTGTTTTCCTCTCTCATCCTGTTCCCCAGGTTTCACATAAGTTTGGTATTGATTGATCTCCTCCTACGTGCCAGGTACCTGTGATAAATGCTTATGTGTTTTATTGCTGCTAATTCTCTTGAGAGGTCTATGAAGTCAGTATTATTTAGTTCATTTTACATATGTGGACAGTGAGGTTTTCCAGTGGTTCTTCACCCGGGAAGAATGAGAACCTGTGTTCCCACTCAGGTCTCCGATGTTGGAAGGCCAGCTACCAGCCTCACTTCTACAGAACTTTCTAGGGAAGTAATGGGAGGCGCTGCAGAACCCAGGGGGCACATCTGGACCACATCCACATCCCACTTCCAGGAGGCTGAATGTCTACACCAGCCTGGGGAACTGCTTCTTCTGCCTGCTCTCTCCTCTTCCACTTGTCTCTCAAAAGCGTGCCCAAAGGCTCCTGGAACCAGGGCACATCAGAGTTTATTTTGCAATTGCACTTTGGGGAATTATGGGATGCCTGAGGCTATGCCTGGGAATTGATTTGCAGCTGCACAGCTGTGTCAGTGCATGGATATATGGGGAGGACTTTGTTATTGCAGTGGGGTGTCCCAGACTCCCTAGAAATGAAAGGGCATCCTTAGGAACTCTGAGCCCACCTGGGGTCAAGGGGGAGTCAGGACCACTCAAACCTAATGACAGCTGTGGGTCAGGGAGGGCAGAGCACTATGTCCCCCAGGCCATGGTTTTCTTTGGGAGTGGTGACAAGTCCTAAGGACACTGTGAGACTGGGATTTTAAGGAGAAAGCAGGGGGGCCTTACTCCTTAGTGGGAAGAAGGTTGGTCAGACCCCTTGTTGCAAGTGCTTGATCAGGCTGATGATGTGGCCAACACCTTTCACCCTTTGATTTGGGTTCTCAGTTGTGTCTTAGAACCTACAGAGTACAGCCAACATCACTGTCAGAAGCCAGAAAGGCAGCGGTGATGATTGTGGGGGTAGTGAGTCCTCTATACTAAGTAGGACAGAAAGTTTCAACAACAGAGCCTGTGGACAAAGGGGCGGTTGGGTAAGGGAAGCAATGGCTAGGCCCTTCCTGACAGAAAGGCCTGCTCATCCTTGCTGTGATCTTGCTGGGCACAAGGGATGAACGTTAGCCTGATGCATTTTATTGGATTATTCCAGGGGTTTCCAGGGCTTGACTTCACCACACCTTCAGTTCCATGAGCACAGGTTCACCTGCTCATCCAACAAGCATTGCTTCAGCCCTACTAGGTGCCATGTAGAGTTGTAGGTGCTGGGGATACAGCTCCGAGGAGGAGACAAAAGTCCCTGCCAGAGGGAGCTGATTTCTAGTGTGGGGTTGGCACATGTTTTTCACAAACATTTTAGGCTTTAGGGGTCATGTGGTCTCTGTTGCAGCTACTGAACTCTGCAAAAGCATCCACAGACATGACACTCACGCAGTGGGGTGGCCATGCCCAGTACAGCTTCCTCTACAAAACCAGGTGGCCAGCCTGTTGGTGGGATTTGGCCCAGGTAGTAGTTTGTTGATTCCTTACCCTAATGAACAAGATGAGAAAAGACTCTCTAGGGTCAAGTTCTTCCAAGTTCATTTTTTTCTCAATGACTTTGCAGAATGTTTCCATTCTTAAACTGATTTTAAAGCATCCTGCTCCAGCCCTTGTCACTTTACTGGAGAGGTCAGAACAGCAGGGTGTGCTGCTGGAAGACACCATCTGTTATGGGCTGAGTCATGTCTCCCAAATTCATACACTGAAGTCTTAACCACCAGGACCTCAGAGTGTGACTCTATTGGGAGACAGGGCTTTAAAGAAGTGATTAAAGTAAAATGAGGCCATTAGGGTTGGCCCTCATCCAATGTGACTGGTGTCTTTATCAGAAGAGATTAGGGCACAGACATGCATGGAGGGAACACAATATGAAGACAGAGGTAAGGGGACGGCTGTCTATAAGCCAAAGAGAGAGGCCTCAGGAGGAACCAACCCTGCTAAATAACACCTTGATTTTGGACTTCTTGCCTCTAGGACTGTGAGAAAATAGATTGGTGCTGTTTAAACCATCCAGTCTGTGGCATTGTATGGCAGTACAAACAAACTAGTAGACCTGCTCAGTCCCAAGTGTAGGAGACTCCAAATGGTCAGGGCAGAGTAAGGGGTGGATGTTGTTCACCAGCTGCTCCCACAAGAGCCTTGTAAATCCCGACCCTTCTTCCTCTTCCTTTTTCCTTCAAGGCCCTAGATGGGAAGCTGCCCTACTGGCTTATCAGCTCTTTCTGGGAAGGTGATGCCTTTGTGGTGAAAAGAAATTATTTAAAGAGAGAGAAAGAGTTTGTAGAGATGAGAGTGAGAGGAAAACATGTTTCCCAGACACCACAAGGCAGAAAATATGCATTAAAACCAAGGAGGGCAAAAGGAAGTGCTTACATTTTTCACTGGAGTCGTTTTCTCAAGGAATGCCCCAGGCTGGGTGAGAGCCCCAGTCATCAGCTCAGGCAGCAGACGTCCTGCCGGAGAAGCACTGGAGCTGGGTCTTGGCGTCAGAGGATCTGATTGTCCAAACTCTGGCGTCATTAGAAAAGCAAACAGCCGGCTGTTGAGATTTCTGCTGTACAGGCTTCCAGCCCAGGCATTCATGAGAGCAGAGTAGCCTGTTCAAGAACAAAATAATCCATCAGTGCTTCCAGGGTTATGATGTTTTTGAGAATCAAACTTACAAGCTGCTCTTGTAAGCAGAGGAACAAGAGACCCTGAATGGCCCCATTCCAATCCCCAGGAGGCCCCTCTGTGCACCTGTCTCTGAGGCTACTGGGGCCCAGCCCAGAGTGCCTGCTGCAACCCAGGCAGGGAGCCCTGCCAACCACAGTGTGGCCCTTCTCAATGACGCAACCTCTGCTTAGGCTCCGGCCAAGTCTTTGGCCATATCCAGGGCGGATGGCTCAAATGCCCCTCCAAGATGACTACCAGATGGGGAAGGACAAGTTGGCCATATTTGATTGCCCATAAACTGGTTCCACCTGGTTGATGGCACACATCCCGAGGCCCCCGAGGTCACATGGCTCCAGATTCTACCCCTCTCTCTGTCTGGGCATCTGGGGGTCTGTGGGTCCCACAGCTCCAGGAATGGCAGGACAGAGCATGCAGCATGCACCTGTGTGTTAAGGAGTGGTGTCTACAGTCACGGTGGAAGTCCCATTTGAGGCATGACCTACATAAAAAGTGGCCTTGGTGGTTGTGAGAGAAGGGAGTGACTGCCAAATGCCAAGGCCTTTTACAAAATGCTACTAGACTATCTCATTCAAAACTGAAATGCAAACTTTCCTAATTTAAGATTTAGTATTTAAAGTAAAAATTATTAGTGGGACTCAATAATAGTTTTGTTTATTTGGCTCGTCATGATAGCAGGAGACTTCCAGCTCATAGGGATTGCTCACAGGGCTCTGCTTGGCTAGGGGCCCACAGGGATGGGGACAAGGGTGGCCTGGCTGGGGCTGAGAAGTGTTGCCTTGTGCCTCTCACCCACCACCAGGCTGGCCAGGAGGAGGGAAGCACAGTTCCATCCTCTCGAGAGATTTGGTGGAGGCCATGGTCTGTCAAAGGGGTCACGGAGGGAGGCCTGGGGACAATGCGCTGAGTGGGGACTCAAAGACCTTGGAAATCTTTGGAGAAGCCTGAGTTTGGGGAGGGCATGCCCAGGACCCATTTGCCCAAAGGTTTGATTGTGATTGCCTGGCTCCTGGGGAGAACTAAACTCAGGGGAAGTGGCTGTCAAGGCTTCGTGTGGGTTTGTGATGGCTCCCAAGCCAGAGGACGAGGATTCAGTGGGCAGCTCATCCTAGCCGTGTCCCACTGTCCCTCCCGAGGACCTCTGAGCTGTTATGCTAAGTGTGTCACTGTACTTGGCTAAGAGCTCTCTACGGGAGACTGAGTCAGAGCGCATGTTTTGCAGCCTTCAGGGTTTTGTGGAAATAAGTTTCTAGGGACTGGCCTGTTCAGGGACAGAGGACTGTTTTGTGTAGGAACAATGGTTGCATTTTCCCCAGGAAGCAACATGGGGATCCCAGGCAGCTTAGCTTTGGGAGGCCCCCCATCCCTGGGCAGACATGCCCGCATGCCTGGGCTCCACACTGGGGCTCTCTGTCGAGCACCCTGTCAGTGAGAAAGGGAAAGGCCGTGAAGCAGGCCTGCCCATCCGCTCCACGTGGGTCCACAGCTAGTCTGTACCCCAAACCCCTGACCCCAGCTGCCTGGCTCCCTTCCCTGGAAAGAGCACATCCTCTGAGCCCCAGAGAATGAGCAGGGTCAGCATCAGGAGAGAGGCTGGACGCAGGGCCAGCATCCAAGCCTTTCTCTACCTGACAGAAATCCTAAAGAGGAAACGCTGCTGCTGGGACCAGAGGGAAAACACCCAGTGGAAGGAGCAGACTGGGAAGGGCAGGTGATGCCTGCACTCCTGGCTCCTGGGAGTTGGTGGCATTAAAAACACTAGACAGTGGGGGCCTGAGAGTAGTGGGGAAGTCGAGGCAGAAGCTGGTCCTGAGACTGTTACCACCTTTCAACTTGTTTGCATTTACCATTCTCTGCTTCTTCTCTCTTTTTCTATTTTTACCAAAGTAATACATGCTCATGGTTTTAAAAAAAGAAAAGAGGCTCTTAAAATGGAAGCAGTGCCTTTCCTCTCCAACCTGTCCACCTCAGCTCCACCCAGAGGTGACCTCTAGGATAGCTTCCCGCTTTATTTCTCTCACCACCCTGCTGCCACATGATAGTCTTATGTTCTTATGCTATTTTCTCTTTATTTGTTGGTTAAGGCATTATCTTTTTTTTTTTTTTTTTTGCGGTACGCGGGCCTCTCACTGCTGTGGCCTCTCCCCTTGTGGAGCAGAGGCTCCGGACGCGCAGGCTCAGCAGCCGTGGCTCACGGAACTAGCCACTCCGCGGCATGTGGGATCTTCCCACCTTGCGGAGCACAGGCTCCGGACGCGCAGGCTCAGCGGCCATGGCTCACGGGCCCAGCTGCTCCGTGGCATGTGGGATCTTCCCGGACCGGGGCACGAACCCGCGTCCCCTGCATCGGCAGGCGGACTCTCAACCACTGCACCACCAGGGAAGCCCTGGTTTTATATTTTACCCTATTTATTTCTAACTCCCCACTCTATTCCTATTTCAATCCCCCCTCCAGAGTCACATGTTCCTATATGCCACACGCCTTAAAGGCAGAGGTGTGTTTGTAAAATGTTTTGTGTCTTTATGTTTGTTTTTAATCCACATAAAATGTGTGTGCTAGATCCTTGTTCTATCTCACTTATTAGGCAGTCAGTGTTGGGGTGAGCTCTCTCTGCCAGGCTCTCTGCACATCTGCCTTGATGCTTCTAACTGCAGCAGGTATTATACAGTTTGCTTCCCTGCACCCTTCAATTTCACCAATCACAGACAAGGCAATCATGAAAATCCTCAGACCTCCTGGGCAGGGACTTGCTGGTGACATCTCCGGGGTACATCCCCAGAAGTGGAACTGATGGCTTATGGGTTATAAACAGCTTGGCTTTACCAAGCAATGCCTGGGTACTTCCAGCATGCTTGTGCAAGGTCACTAGTAGGCTTTGCACATGAGTGTGATGTTTCCCATCTCCCCAGATCTTTCATCGATATTGCTCAGTTTGCTAGTTTTTGCCAATCTGAGGTATATATAGACATAGATAGGTAGGTGCATAGATAGATATATAGATAAACATAGATAGATATAGATCTCACCACTACTGTAATTTGCATGTCTCTGATTAATAGAGAATTTGAGCATCTCTTCAAATACTTGTTGGCCATGTGTTCCTCCATTTATGATCTGCCTACTTGTATCTTTTGCCCATTTGTAGAAGCTCCTTGTGTATTCCAGGTACACATGGTCAGTTTTACATTTTGCCAATATCTTCTGCCATCTGTTACCCACAGATAGACAATTAGAGTTAATGAATTCTGTTAGCACACTGAATACCAGGTGGATAAAAGGGAACCAAAAAATGTCTTCTTTTTTGTTGTTGTTGATATACATTCTATGTGCAACTATTAGCCTGAGCTTAGTCATCATATTATTCAACTCATATCTTTGCTATTTTATGAATCATTATTCTCTTTGTTATAAGAATGGTGTTATATTAATTAAACTATATAGCCATGTAGTTTGAGGCTATATCATTAGATGCCTATATACTCATATCTTTAACATTTTATTTTTAGATAATTGTAGACTGACGTGCAGTTGTAAGAATTAATACAGATCCCATATACCCTTCACTCAATTTTCCCTAAGAGTACCATCTTGCATAACTATAGTAGAAAAATCACAGCCAGGGAATTTATATTGAAACAATCCATTGAACTTATTCAGATTTAATCAGTTTTGCATGTATCAATACGTGTGTGTGTGTGTGTGTGTGTGTGTGTGTGTGTTTAGTTCTATGCAACTTAATTACATATGCAGATTCCTGTGGCCGCCCCACCGTAAGATACAGGACAGTTTCATCTCTACAAGGATCCCTTGTGCTCCCTTTTATAGACACAGTTACCTCTCTTCCTTCTTGCCTCCCTTTTTCCCTGGAAACCCCTAATCTGTTCTGCATTTCTGTAATTTTGTCGGGTCCAGAATGCTATTCAATTGAATCATATAATATGCATCTTTTTGACACTGGCTTTTTCAAATCAACATAAATCCCTTGAGATGCAGCCAAATTGTTTTGGGTTCATTTCCTTTTAATATTCCATGTGTAGATGGACCACCATTCACCCACTGCAGGACGCCTGAGTTGTTTCCAGTTTTGGGCTATTATAAATAAAGCTGCTTTGTCATTTGTGTACAGGTTTTAGTGTGAAAATAATTTTTCACTTGTCTAGGGTAAATGTCCAAGAACACAATTGTTGAGCAATATGATAGGAGCATGTTTAGTTTTGTAAGAAATTACCATACTCTATCTCAGAGTGGTGGTATGTACTTACATTCCCACCAGCTATGTCTGAATGATCCCACCTCTCCACATACTCACCAGCATTTGTTGTTATCATCATTTAAAAATGTTATTTATCCTGATGGATGTGGAGTGTTATCTCATTGCAGTTGTAATTTGCATTTCCCTAATGCCTAATACTAGTATCAGTTTTTATTTCTTGTATTTTGAGGCTCTTGCTTTTTGGTACATTCATATTTAGAATCATTGGTCAATCACTGGTGGCTTGATCCTTTTATCATTTTGTAACATCCCTATTTGTATCTAGTAATTTTATTTTCTTTGAAATCTACCTTACCTGATAACCAGTGCTGATTTTTTTTTTTTTTAAAGAGCGTCTTTTAATTTTTATTTATTTATTTATTTATTTTTGGCTGTGTTGGGTCTTCGTTTCTGTGTGAGGGCTTTCCCTAGTTGTGGCAAGCAGGGGCCACTCTTTGTCACGGTGCGCTGGCCTCCCTTGTGGCAGAGCACAGGCTCCAGATGCGCAGGCTCAGTAGTTGTGGCTCAAGGGCCCAGTTGCTCCATGGCATGCGGGATCCTCCCAGACCAAGGCTTGAACCCTTGTCCCCTGAATTAGCAGGCAGATTCTCAACCACTGCGCCACCAGGGAAGCCCAAGTGCTGATTTTTTAAATCTATATGGTTGTGTTTGAAGTGAGGTTCTTATAGATAGCATTAAATTTTCTTTTTTCTTTTTCTTTTTTTTTTTACTCCATTCTGCCAAGCTCCGTGTTTTCATTGTTGTTATTTAGTCCATTTATATTTAAGGAACTGATATGTTAGGATTGCCATTTTTATTTTATTACTTACTTTCTGTTCCCTCAATTTCTGCTTCATCTGTTTTTATTTATTTACGTTCCTTTGGGTTACTTGAACATTTTATAGGATTTAATCTTGATTGATTTAGGGTGATTTTGAGTATATCTCTTTGTTTAGTTGTATCATCTCTTTGTAATGGCTCCAGTATTACAATATACATTAATAACTTATCATAATCTGCTGGAGTTGATGTTTTACCACTTTGCATGAAGTGTAGAAACCTTACTTCCATTTAGGACATTTTACCCTGCCCCCTTTTTGTATAATTCTATTATATATTATATGCACAATTTAATATGAACCCTATGTTTGCTTCCACTACCAAATATGACTTAAGAAACTTACGAGAAGAGTCTCTTACATTTATCCCTACTTTTATCCATTCTGATGTTCTTTATTTTTTAAGTTCCAAGCTTTCTTCTGTTATTATTCCCTTTCTGTTTAGAGAATTCATTTAACCACTCTATTTTTTTTCTATTTTAGTAAATAAATAAATAAATTAATTAATTAATTTTAACAACTTCATTGGAGTATAAATGATTTACAATGGTGTGTTATAAAGCAGAAGCTTTATAACAAAGTGAATCAGCCATACATATGCATATATCCCCATATCCCCTCCCTCTTGTGTCTCCCTCCCTCCCACCCTCCCTATCCCACCCCTCTAGGTGGTCACAAAGCACAGAGCTGCTTTCCCTGTGCTATGCAGCTGCTTCCCACTACCTATCTATTTTACATTTGATAGTATATATAAGTCCATGCCACTCTCTCACTTCATCCCAGCTTACCCTTCCCCCTCCCCATGTCCTCAAGTTCATTCTCTA
>RJWK010052625.1:0-15592 GCA_004363435.1 Platanista minor | reverse complement strand
AAAAAAAAAAAAAAAAAAAAAGAAACCAGTCATTGGATTTAAGACCCACCCCAATCCAGAATGATCTCATTTTGAGATCCTTAACTAGTTACATCTGCAAAGACCCTGTTTACAAATAAGGTCACATTCTGAGGTTCTAGATGGACATGAATTGGGAGAAGGGCCACTCTTCAACCCACCCTAGAGAAGATGGGCCACTCGATGTATTTCAGAGCCTTCCACTGTGCCATCCTTGGTTCTTTTGAATTGCTCCATCCCGCGGCAGGAAGGGGATGCTATGAATAAGAATGTGTGCCTTTGCTACGTGAAGGATAAACCCTTCCTTCTGTGTCGGGGGAGTCCAGACCTGCACCCTCAAATGCACTCCACTAATTTCTGAGCATAGCCTGTGTGTGTGCAGTTATAATTGAATATTAGGGAGTGTGGTTTTTTTCGCCTGATCCCTTTTGTGTCTGAGGATACGAAAAACCCTCAAAGGCAATTTCCAGACACCTGGCTTGCCCTGGATAATTGTTGGCTCTTCATGTTTCCAACGGAGCTTCAATCCGCAGGGTCCAGTAGAACCCTCGAGAATGACTGCACAGTCCCCAGACTCACCCTGAAGAGGAATCGGCCGTCCAACAGGATGGTGTTTGCCTTGACTGCCAATTTGGAGCTAATTCAGAAAATTCTGGAGACTCATTTTCCCACACTTGTGTTGAAAATGCCTTCCCTGTTGAAGGCCTCCCCAGGAAAGGTTTGTTTTTATTTTCTCCAGTTTGTTGTTTTAAATGTATTCTCCGCTGGAATAGAGAAAAGGGACAATTTTCTTTCTGCTTGGGAAGAAGTAAAGAAATAATGTTTCCTGCCTGGGGCCCCTCCCCAGCCCCCCAGAACACATCTGTGTTGCCAGGCAGCCCGGCTTCTGCGAAACATTTGAGAATAATTTGACTGTTGTGGGGAAACATTTAAACATAAAATTGATTCCAGTTCTGCGAACAGAGAAAAGCAGAGTCCTTCTGACCAAGTCCTGCCTCTTTTGTTCCACGTCCTTTCAACCATGTAAAAGTCATCTTAGTTTTTGAGTTTCCCCAGTTCTTAGCTTTGTCTGTTGCAAACAATATAACACGTGCATAAGTGGCCCTGTGACACGGTCCTTTTCTATCCAGACATTTTGGAAAAGAGGGTCTGGCTAAGGGTGTGGTAGTCACTGCAGTAAGAGTGTCAAAATTTTAGTATTGTGGTGTACTGGGGTATTTTTTTTTTTCTTGATATGGATTTTTTTTCTTTTGTTTTTGAGTCCCTCTTTTTATTTTGTTTTTTAATTTAATTTTTAAATTGAAGTATAGTTGATTTACAATGTTGTGTTAGTTTCAGGTGTACAGCAAAGTGACTCAGATATATATGTGTATGCTAGAGTATTTTAAAGTACTGATTTGCTGCTACTTTGGTGTCATGTCACTGCTCCAGGGTTCCTAACCATCAGAAATTTCAACTGTTTATGGCTTGCAACCGCAAGAGTTATTAGCTGAATTAAAATCTCGGAGAGGGGAAAAAAATCTTACCGGATTCAAAAGCATTCTGAATGCATTCCCACTGGTTTATTTCGCTAAGTGAAATAAGTCAGCCAGAGAGAGACAAATACTGTGTGGTGTCACTTATAGGAGCAGTCTAAAAATACAACAAACTAATGAATATGACAAAAAAGAAGCAGAGGCACAGACAGAGAGAAAGTACTCATGATTACCAGTGGGGAGAGGGAAGTGGGGAGGGGAAGAGGGAGGGGGAGTGGGAGGTCCAAACTATTAGGCGTAAGGCAGGTTACAAGGATGTGCCGTACTACACGGGGAGCAGAGCCAGTACTTTGTAATAATAACTCTCAATGGAAAGTAACCTTTAAAACTTGTATTAAAAATTAATTTCTGGCTTCCCTGGTGGGGCAGCGGTTGAGAGTCCGCCTGCCGATGCAGGGGACGCGGGTTCGCGCCCCGGTCCGGGAAGATCCCACATGCCGCGGAGCGGCTGGGCCCGTGAGCCATGGCCGCTGAGCCTGCGCGTCCGGAGCCTGTGCTCCACAACGGGAGAGGCCACAGCAGTGAGAGGCCCGCGTACCGAAAAAAAAAAAAAAATTAATTTCAAAAATTTAAAGAACAATATATATGCATACAAATTAAAAAAAATTTTTTTTCCATTAAAAAATAAAATGTTTCTAGGAAACTTCTTGCTATTTCAGCTTCCATGTCCTATGTTCCTAGTGATGTTGAGTATATTTTCTTGTGTTTATTAGTCCTTTGTGTGCTCCCCAGGGCCAGTCTGGCTCCAGTCTACTTTTAGAAGTATGATGCACTGTTTTACTTAGAAGGGAAGGGTCCTGGAAATTAGGACATCAAGACAGACAGGAGGCTGTGATGTAGGAGGGGATAGAAGGGAGGGGAGAGGGGCTGTGGATCTCAGGCCAATTACCAGCCGTCTCCTCCAGCTGAATCCAGTGACCTCACTCCCCCCGTGGCTGAGTCCCACTGCCCCACCCCACCCCATCCCCTCTTTCCTCCACGGTGGATCCCCATTCTCAAGGCCTGACCTTGTTTCTTTAGTTTAACTTATATCAACTAGGACTTTCTTCCTCCTTCATCTTGCCTTGAGAACATACAGCTAGAAAGACCAGCATCCCCAGACCTGGATGGTGGCTGTCCCTCAGGTGGAACCACATGTGAGGGCAGTGCCTAAAAGATGGAGAACGCATCTTACATGTCCCTAAAATACCAGCATCCAGTTGGCGTGGTTAAGAATCCGCCTCCCAATGCAGGAGACACGGGTTCCAGCCCTGGTCCGGGAAGATCCCACATGCCTCAGAGCAACTAGGCCTGTGCGCCACAACTACTGAGCCTGTGCTCTAGAGCCTGCAAGCCACAACTACGGAAGCGTGCGAGCCATAAGTACTGAAGCCAGTGCACCTAGAGCCCGTGCTCCGCAACAAGAGAAGCCACCGCAACGAGAAGCCCGCGCACCGCAACGAAGAGGAGCCCCCACTCGCCGCAACTAGAGAAAGCCCGCGCGCGGCAACAAAGACCGAATGCAGCCAAAAATATAAATAAATAAATAAAAAGAAAAGCCACGTGCGGGCTTTCTCTAGTTGCGGCGAGTAGGAGCTACTCTTCATTGCGGTGCACAGGCTTCTCATTGCGGTGGCTTCTCGTTGCGGAACACGGGCTCTAGGTGCGCAGACCTCCGCAGTTGCAGCACACAGGCTTAGTTGCTCCACGGCATGTGGGATCTTCCTGGACCAGGGATCAAACCTGTGTCCCCTGCATTGGCAGGTGGATTCTTAGCCAGTGAGCCACCAGGGAAGTCTCCCAATTGGTGTTATGCAGTCACTTTGGACGTGCCTTCTTGAAGGAGTCTTCTCTTGTTTTGAGTTTTTCAGAGACATTTTTAAAAAGGGAAATTGCTACAACAAAGTAAAGAAACACATAGCATTTTCAGCAGCTCTCACCCAGTGTCACCTGGATGGGACCAGTCATTCCTGAAGTCAAAATCCTGGCTGCCTCTGGTGGGACTGCTGGTTGGATGTGGACCTATTGAGATTCTAGGAGAGTGTATTTGCGTAGTGTTTGTCATGTCATTCATTTGTAACATGCCATGCGGTCCTCTCAACCACCCATTCTGGCATCCAATCTCTTTAGCTCCATCAGCCAAATCCCCTCCTTACATGTCATTATAATTCTCCTGCTGGCTCCCTACATGGTGACCCCCAGTGGTTCCTAGCTGTGACCATGCTGAGAGTTTATTTTTTATTTATTTGTTTGTCTGCGTCGGGTCGTAGTTGCCGCATGCAGGATCTTCTGTTGCAGTGCACGGGCTTTTCTCTACTTGTGGCTCACGGGCTCCAGAGCACGTGGGCTCTGTAGTTGCGGCACGCAGGCTTAGTTGCCCTGAGGCATGTGGGATCGTCATTCCATGAGCAGGGATCGAACCCATGTCCCCTGCATTGGAAGGTGGATTCTTAACCACTGGACCAGCAGGGAAGTCCCCATGCTGAGAGTTTAAAAGTGGACTTCTGCAGTGAAATAGCACCTCGCACCCATTAGATGGGCTGCTCTCCAATAAACAAAATAGCAAGTGTTGATGAGGATGTGGAGAAATTGGAACCCTTGTGTCCTATTGATGGGAATGTAAAGTGGTGCAGCTGTTGGGAAAAACAATACGGCAGTCATCAAAAAAACGAAAAATAGAATTACCATATGATCCAGCAGTTCCTCTTCTGTGTATATACCCAAAATAATTGAAATTAGGATCTTGAAGAGATATTTATGTACCCATGTTCATTGCAGCGTTACTCAAAACAGCTGAGAAGTGGAAGAAACCCAAGTGTTCATCGGTGGATGAATGCATAAACAAAATATACAGTGGAATGTTATGCTACCTTAATAAAAAGCAAGGAACTTCTGACACCTGCTGCAACATGGATAATAATCTTGAAGACATTATATCAAGTGAAATAAGCCAGTCAAAATGATAAAATGATAAATGCTATATGATTCCACTTCCATGAGGTACTTCGATGAGTCAAAATCATAGAGACAAAAAGTAGACTTGTGGTTGACGGGCTGGGGGGATGATGAGGGATTATTGTTCAGTGGGTGCAGAGTTTCAGTTTTACAAGATGAATCGAATTACTGAGATGGATGGTGGTGTTGGTTGTACATTATAAATGTATTTAATACCACTGAACAGTATACTTGAAAATGGTTAAGATGGTAAATTTTATATGATGTGTATTTTACCACCATTGCCACAACAAAAGTTATTTTAAGTGGACTTCTTGTTTATAATTTGCCCAATGAATGTCCTGGAATTGAGTCTCTTAGGCTTGGTTTCAGCCACATACTCATGCCTAACACATTTATTGCGACCAGCTATTTAAACATACTACCCTTCAAGTTAGAAGGGGGTGGATTAATTCTACTCAAAACTTGTTGACTAAAAGTACAGGCAGAGTGGCTTGACAAAGGGAAAGTTGGGATGCAGACACTAGAAGAAGGAGGATTTGTACACTGGGCAGCAAAGGGCAAGAGATGTCCGTCACTGGAGCATAGTGATGGAGGTATAGCTCCAGAGATGGATGATCGAATTGAAATCCTGGACTCAGGGTTTCCTAGCTGTACAACCAAGGCAGGTTCCTCAACCTCTCTGTGCGTTGTGTATGAGGATAATAATAATAGGACCTACTTACAGGGTTATGGTGAGACATAAATGATACAGAAATTTAACATATGCTTGGTACACTCATACATATTAATTTGTTGTTATTATTGCATTATTATTTTTTATTATCACATGGGTTTTCCTCAAGTTCCATAGATAGTCTTTGTATCTGCTCTTGGTTTAGAGCTACTAATTGCAGCTAAAACTATTCTGATGAACTCCCATCTCTACTGTAACACATACATTCTGTTGGAAGAAGAATCCCATTGCTTTCCCTTAGGTAAACCCCCCCCCTCCCAGGGCAATTTGGAAATTATCTGGAGACCGTTTTGTTGTCAAAACTGGGGAGGGGGTTTCTACTGGTGTGTCGTGGGTGGATACCAGGGACAATGGTAGATCTCCTACAAGCAGAGGACAGCTTCCCTCCCCCCCTCATCAAAGACTATTCCAGCTCAAAATGCCAATCAGTGATGCTGAGGTTGGAACACCCTGAGAAAAACAAGTGGTTGATCATGGCGCGCATCACTTCAACCATGGGTTATAACCAGTTGTCTCTCAGGCTTCAAAGCCAGTCATGGTTCTCAGTGAGTCAGGAATATACCCACGGACATGTGGGGAAAGCCATCTGTCGGGAACATCATGGCCTTGCCTGGCAAGGTAAGAAGCTCTGCTGCTTTGAAACGCTCCTCCTAGATGCTGGCAGTAGATAAAGTGGCCATAAGCTATTGAAATCGAGGCCAATTTTCATGTTTACCAAAGAGCAAGGATCTAATTTAGTTTGTCTATACTCTGTGATAAGTATATCTTAATATCCCTCCTTAAAAAAAAAGAGGGAGAGGAAAAAACAACAAGAGAAGGGCTTTGATAACATCAGAGAGGTCTGTTCAAAGACGGAGCCATCCTTGACGTCACATTGGCAGAAAGAGGACCACACTCCAGTGACCACTCATTTCATTAGCTGCTAAGGAGTACTTCCCAGAATGGACTCCATGGGCACCGGGCTGGCTCTCAAAATTGATAGATCAGTGTCAGTGTGTCTCAGATGGAAGGGCTAAGATTGAGTCCAGCTGACAAACCCAGTTGCGCCATCCTGAAATGCACAGGGGAGCTCGAAGGATGGAATGTGGCAGCTGCATTCAAATGGGCAATGGGAAGGGGCCACCTCCACGTAGCTGCGCTGTTGGCTGCAGGGCCGGGGAGCAGCTTGGCCACCTCAGCAACTGCTGGAGCTACAGCATCTCTAACGAGTTCAAGAGATGATCTCCCCAATCCTAGTCAACCTAGGTTGGGTATTTTTTTTTTTTAATTTTTTGGCCACGCCGCGTGGCATGTGGGATCTTAGTTCCCCAACCAGGGATCGAACCCATGTCCCCTGCAGTGGAAGCATGGAGTCTTAACCACTGGACCGCCAGGGAAGTCCCAACCTACAATGGGTATTTAACTGTCCCTCTGCCCACCTTCTGTTGGGGGATAATATTTTGATATGTTGTATGTCATCCCTCTGTGCTTCTTATTCCATTCTTAGTCCATGATTCTTCCCAAGACTGAAGCCATAAAGAGAACATGTTATACTGATTTCCAGAAGGAATGGGCTAACATAGCACAAATGGAAAACAAGAGAGTGAAACCCTTAATTTTTGAATTGGACCAGAAAATCTGGAAAACTCTCATCAGGTTTGTTCTGATTGCAAAAAATTAGATAACGGTTTCCTAAACTCAGGGTAAAGCAAAAAAAAAAAAAAAAATGGCAACAGATGGGAATTAGAAGGAGTTAAAAGTTGGTAGGACCCTACTAAAAGGATCCTTGAGCCTTGAGTGGTCCATCTGAGAAGTTTGGGAAACCAGAAAGTGTGATATCTCTTCTCTCCTTCCAGATAAAACACAAGAACAAGCAATATCTCTAAGTTCTCTTGTGCTTAGCGTGGTAGGAAAGAGAAGTAGGGTCAAAATGGTGTGAGGTGTCTGGGCAAAAAAAATCCTTCACCCCCATGCAATTTTCCGTATTTTCTTTTCAGTATAAGGGATATAGAAGCAACTAAAGGGGTGCTGGCTTTGTTGTCAAAATAAACAAGACGCATCGTTGGACCGCCTGTGAAGTTGCTCTGTTGACTGGCGAATATGCCTTTGACATGTATGTGCCTGGATAGACACACAGACAGCTCACAGATGCCAGTGTGGGCTGATGCCACAAGGACTGATGTCCCCACTGAACCTCGATCCCCCCAAGAATGGAGATGGTCCTTAAGGATGGGAGGCCATTGGCTAGAATACTTCAGCCACAGGGAACAAGAGCCTAACCAAGAGTATTCAAACCAGTGATTCCCCACCTTGAGTGGACATCAGAATATATAATTAATGTGTATATGTATAAGTTCTTTTAAAATATATGTAATTCATATGAGGGATATTAAATTTTCAGAAGGTATATATATTTACAGAGAGAAAGAGAAAGGGAGACAGAGACAGAGATAGAGACAGAGAAACAGAAAAAAAGCAAAATCATACATGGCAGATTTTCAGAGTCTGTCAATTTAGGTGAAGGTTAGATGGGCATTGATGATACTATTCTTTAAATTTTCCCACAACTTGAGAACTCTTGGAGAAAAACTGAAAAAAAATTCCAGTGTCTGAATCCTACACTAATCCAGTTAAATCAGAATCTCTGGGGTTGTGCTTGGGTATCATCCATATTTTTAAAAATCTCTCCAGGTGATGCTGATCAACAGTCAAGATTGAGGTCCACAGATGCAGGCTTGCCCATCACTCCAGCCTCAATTTTTAACCTCGTTTCTCACACTTGTTGCACTGAAGCCTCGCTGCCGCCTTCTCGTTGCAACTCAAAGCTCACTCCTGCCTCAGGGCCTTTGTACCTGCTGTGCTCGCTGCCTGGAATGCTCTCCTTTCTGCCTTCACAGACTGGGCTTCTTGTTACCCGGGACTTGGCTTACATGGGTTCTCCTGCCTTTTCACCTTCCTCCGAGCCAGATAGGAGCTCACTCTCCTTCAAGTTCTCCAGAGCATTCTTTTCTTACCACTCTTATATCCTTCATCATCCTGGCACTACCCTGTATGGATTTGCAAACCTGAAAATACCTGTACTGCATTCCTAGTATTCCCTGCAGCATCTCAGAGTGCTTCTTCTCAGATGGAAGGTCCGAGACACACTTAATTCACAAAGATACTGGTGAGCCGTAAGGGTCTGGGTCCAGGGTGATCTTGTGACTGCATGGGAAGCTTTCATGCTTCTATAACGATGTCCTTGGTGTTTGCAAACAGAGGAGGGAGCAGACTGGTACTGAATCGAACGACTTCAGATTCTCTTCTCATCTGACTGTTAATGACAGTCATAGTTGCTCAAGCGTTTTTGTATGGAGGGAGCAGCACATAACCTTAGATTCTGGCTTTCAAGATGGACCACATTCAGGCAACTAGACTCTTCTAGGAAGAAATAATCTCCACTCTTCTTTGACCGAAGATGGTGGCAATAAATATCTTTCCTGTTCGTACAGAGTAAAGGACATCGTCCCCCTTCTTGGCATGGACAATATATGATTAGATTTTTTGTTCGTTCCCCCACTGCACTTGAAAAGTGCAATTAACCCTGTGAGGAAAGACCATTAAGAAGCAGTCTTAAGTTAAGACGCAAAGAATTCATTAAGAAATTATGTTTTTCAATCTGACAGAGATGGGAGAGACTAAAAGGAAGATATTTAAACATTGCACAGAGGTGTAAAGGCCATTATACTGGGCTCTCTCACCCTCGAGGTTAATTGAAACCACTGAAAGCATTACCCAGTAAAGAATGGAAAGTTACCCGTATCTGCAACAGCCTCCTACAAAATTCTGAAATGCAGGCACCTGGCGTTGCTGCTTGTCCTTGATTCTTGAACTGTCTCCAGAAATGCAGGCGGTGGCGGGACTGTTGCTATGGAAATTGCTGCCTTTTTTTTTTTTTTTTTTGCATAAGAAAAGTTAAAGAAAATGTTACTTTAAAAACACCTACAACTTTTGTCTTTGCTTCCATATTGTGATCATTTGGGCCGGCTAATTTAAACGGTTCAGGGGTGAACACATTCGAAGTGAACTGAACAAAGGGGACAGATTAGAAGGGAAGCGTGCAATTTACCAGTTTCAAGTGGCTTCTTTTTCCCTCTCGTTTCGTCTCCTAAGGTTGTGTGTGTGATCTTAGCTCCTGCCGTTCTCTCTGCCATTTCACTACGCGTGTTCAGAGCCCTCGGTACACATGAAGCAGAGCCATCCCTGGGTGATGTGACAATGATTGCTGATATCTAAGATGCGATGCCTTGGTCCCAGGGTACTCTGAATCTAGAGAGGGGCCAGGAGTGTTCTGGAGCTGACATCCTCTGGGAAAGCTGGCTTCTCTTCTCTGGCTCTTGGGTCCGTCGCTGCCCTAACTGACGAGCATCCTTGTGGCTGCCACTGAGAAACACTCCCTGGGCTGGCGTAGAGAGGACCCACCCCGAGTGCCTGGCATCCACGAAATCTCCGGAGAGTGTGTCTCTGTCAGTGTTCTGGCACTCACTGCAAGGTCTGTGTGGAAGAAGAATGAACTCCCCATCATGGAGTAAGTGGTGATTAAAAACCACCCCCTGGGGATATTACACTGGCTTCTAGAATGTTCTGTCTTCAAGCACAGCCAGGCCCCTGTTCGTAGAACATGAACGAGGAGACCAGAAAGCACTGAAGAACCACAGTAATGGAGTCATAATGAATGGGAGATGGTTAATCTCTGTCATCTTCAAAGCCGTGACAACGTTACAATGTTGCGTTTTTCTGTATATCCTTCTTTTCCCGCTAATACTATGAAAAGTAAAAAGCAAAGGAAAACTGCATGGAAAGGTTGGTGAAATTATCCAATATATAACTTTGGTTAAAATTATTTGGCCTTTCAGGTACGTTAAGGTAACTCTGCTTTCGACGGGTTGAATGCATGATTCTGCCCATTGGCCGGACAAAATCATCACTCATTTTAGGGACATCAGACTCACAGGGCAGGGAAAGGGGGAAGGTAGACCTCCCTCAGTCCTTATTGTTTGCTGAGCTGAAGTCTCAGAGGCATGAAGTTCTGGATCTCAGACCATCAGGGATGCAGGCAGACTTGCCAGTCTTTGGGGTGAGCAAGCAGCAGACAAACCGTGGGTCTCCACTGGGGAGTACACCAGCAAGATCTGAGCACCTGACCCTGGAGACCGCACGCACATCTAGGGAGACCAAACTTCCCAGGTCATAAAATTTCCGTTCTTCCGTTTCCCCAGAGGCATCTGTATTTCTCCATCACATTCATTTGATCAACTATTTAGCGAACGTCTATTGCCTGGGAGCAATAATCTCCAGGGAAGAAAACAGTACGGGTCAGCCCATTAAGTACATTAGCTCTGTAGACGTCCACATTCGGAGGCTGCCTTTTCCTGGATTGCTTTGCATCCCACCATTATCTTAGGTATGATACCTGCGCTTCAGAGTGGGGGGAGTAATTCAGGCGTGCCCAGCCGAGATCATTACTCACTTAAAAAGTGATGGAATAAAAAATAGCCTTTTTTAAATGGAAAGGCCTGATAATACCTTTATGCTTGCCTCTGGGGACTGATTGCACTACTGGTTTCTAAAAAATGTTTCCGTAGGTGAAATATAAAATTGAGTTAAGAGCATTTGGGGGTGCTTCCCTGGTGGCGCAGTGGTTGAGAGTCCGCCTGCCGATGCAGGGGACGCGGGTTCGTGCCCCGGTACGGGAGGATCCCGCATGCCGCGGAGCGGCTGGGCCCGTGAGCCATGGCCACTGAGCCTGCGCGTCCGGAGCCTGTGCTCCGCAACGGGAGAGGCCACAACAGTGAGAGGCCCGCGTACCGCAAAAAAAAAAAAAAAAAAAAGCGTGTGGGATGCAAAAGTCCAAGGTCTAAGAGAGTATATATATGGCTTTCTCCCACCTTCAGTTCCTTGAAGTTGCTCTTATACCAGGACTTCATACAATGGATAGGAGATAATCCCCTCAAAGGAATCTGGTGCCATTAGGAAGGGAAAAGCAAATGGTTATAAAAAGAAGGAACCACATTTGATGCCTGGTTTAGTGTATAAGGGGATATACACAGAGGTTTATAGATGCAGGTTTAATAACCAGCTCTCTGGAAAGGGGGAAGAGAAACAGCCCTTATTTGTAGTATTGGTCTATTTCCATGGTGTAAATTCTCCCACCATGCACGTTACTACATGGCTAGCAAAATTCCTGAAAATTTAATATGTGGGCCTCACGAGCCCAGATGCACCAGCTTCAGCACATCTCTAAATGCATGTCATTGTTTCAATTGCTTTTTAAAACACATACTAATATAAACCCTAAGTCAAGTACCACATATGCTCCATTTCTGAAACACATGGCCTGCTGAGCAGCCGAGTTGGGACAATTCAGACTTTTTGGTTGTTACTGATTCAAATGGACTGGAGGTCTTTCTGAAACATTGGGGTGAAGACAACAAAATTATTAGTTGATAATAACTTCCTAAGAACTTACGTGTGCCAGGCCTCAGTCTAAATACTGTGCATAGATTATACTGTCTCACTAAGTTCTCATAAAGGCTCTCTGAAGTAGGTGTTATTATGATTAAAATCTTTATGTTATAGGGAGGAGGAGATTGAAGCATTGAAAGTTAACTTACTGTTCCAAAGTCACCTGGTTGGTAGCTGGTGGAGCTGGGATTTGAACCCGTACGATATAGCTACTGAACTAAAAAGGTGTAACAGTAGCTTTTTCTGTAATAAACCACCCTGGAAATTAGTGGCTTAGAGCAATAACTGCTTGTTTATCTTTTAATTCTGTGGATCTGTAACCTGTGCTGTGCTCAGCTGGGTGGTTCTGCTGATCTTGGTGGGCTCACTCAACTGCCAGGCAGCCCTCTAGCTCTGCTTCTGCAGGTTGGCTGTTGGCTGGGATGATGGGGGCCTTGGGGCCATGTGTGTCTCATCACCTAGCAGGCCAGCTTGGGCTTGTTCACAGGGTGGTCCTAGGGCTCCGAGAAAGAGTAGAGACAAGGTCCTGACATGAACTTAGTCCAACAGGGCTTTTTCTACCTTCTTGTCTCTCAATACAACAAACCACAAGCCCAGCCCATGTGTGAGGAATGGGGAAAAAGACTTCATCTCTTTTTAAGACATTTTTTAAATTTTAATTTAAAAATTTTTTATATTTTATACAGTTTTTAAAGGTTACTTTCTGTTTACAGTTATTACAAAATATGGCAGTACTCCCCGTGTTGTACACACATCCTTGAGTCTCTCTTAACACCCAGTAGTTTGTGCCTCCCACTCCCCTCCCCTATATTGCCCCTCCCCCCAACTGGTAACCACTAGTTTGTTCTCTGTATCTGGGAGTCTGCTTCCTTTTTGTTATATTCACGAGTTTGTTGTATTGCTTAGATTCCACGTATAGGTGATATACAGTATTTATCTTTCTTTTTCTGATTACTTCTTCTAGTATGATCATCTCTAGTTGCATCCATGTTGCTGCAAATGGCATTATTTCATTCTTTTTTATGGCTGAGTAGTATTCCATTGTATATATGGAATATCTGTTGATGAAGAGACCTCACCTCTTAATGAGAGAACTTCAGAGTCACACTCCAAAAGAACTCATTATGGAGAAGGAAAGAATTATGACCATTTTCACCATCTATCAGAAGGAATAATCTGAACATAAAGTTGTATTCTTTGTTTCACCTTTATTAACCAATTTTTAAAAACATAACTTAGCATATGGCTTAAGATCTGGTGGCTTGAAGAAGTGTTTCCTTGGGCCTATGTAGTATTTTTTAAACCTAAGAAATTAAGACTCTGGCTTTCTGTTTTCTCTTAAAGATCGGAAGGTCTGAGGCTTGAGCCCATTTTTTTCTCCAATAGTTGGGGGCCAGCTTGTGGCTGCCTTGGGGGTAGGGAGGAGCTTTTGTTTTCTGCTCCTTCACAGCCCCACCGCTCCCTCCAGGACCTCCCAGGGCAAGCCTTCCTCGCTTACTTTCCTGACCCCTGGAGGCATTTTCATTTATAGGCCCTGCTTTCCCATTTCAGTAGCTGTGTGGGCTTCCACCTTTCATCAAGTTAATTTGTGTTAACCTACCCCACTGCAAGAAACAAACCGACCACATAGCTTCTTATTTGGGTCTGTTTCCAGTTTATTGAGAGGACTTCCCCATTTGCACCAAAGCCAGGATGAAACTTCAGTCTTGTTCCATGTTATCACGACTCCATTGTGGAGGAAGAAATCGTAGTTTTCCAGTATGTCATGTCTGAAGACGCAGTCTTTTTTTTTTAATATCTTTATGGAAGTATAATTGCTCTACAATGGTGTGTTAGTTGGCTGCTGTACAACAAAGTGAATCAGCTATACGTATACATATATCCCCGTATCCCCTCCCTCTTGTGTCTCCCTCCCACCCTCCCTATCCCACCCCTCTAGGTGGTCACAAAGCACCGAGCTGATCTCCCTGTGCTGTGAGGCTGCTTCCCACTAGCTATGTATTTTATTACATTTGGTAGTGGATATATGTCAATGCCACTCTCTCACTTCGTCCCAGCTTCCCCTTCCCCAGCCCCCGTGTCTTCAAGTCCATTCTCTACGTCTGTGTTTTTATTCCTGCCCTGCCCCTGGGTTCATCAGTACCATGTTTTAAGATTTCACATATGTGTGTTAGCATATGGTATTTGTTTTTCTCTTTCTGACTTCACTCTGTATGACAGACTCTAGGTCCATCCACTTCACTACAGATAACTCAGGTTCGTTCCTTTTTATGGCTGAGTAATAGTCCATTGTATATATGTGCCACATCTTCTTTATCCATTCATCTGTCAGTGGACATTTAGGTTGCTTCCATAAGATGCAGTCTTATCAGGGCTTGGCTAGGTATGTATTACAGTGCACCCATCTGAGTACAAGATAATAATGCTGTCCATAATCTGAAGATCTCAAAAATAGCCGTGATTTTATGACACATGTTTTAGTTCTGCACCTAGTGAAGTGAATCAGACTGATGCTTCCTGGTAAAGTGACTGGAAGTTTCCATATGGAAATGCTTTGGGAGGAGATGAAGGTATACTTGACACACAGAAGCAGAAATGAGGCAACTTCCTGGAAAATGCAATCAAGTTGTGTATTCAGTAGGTTCTAGAATCTTCCAGTGAAGTATTCACAATGCCTATGAAGATTTGGGGATCCCAGCCTGCCTCTAGAGGGATGTGGACCCTGCCTTTCACAAGCAAACGGCTAAAAGTAGCTTCAGGGTGTGGAGGGAATGTTCTGTGCTTTCTGGAGGAGACCTTTGCATGACGATGGAAATGGTCTACATAAGTATGTGCCATACAGTATAGCAGTCTCTTGCCATGGTTGCTCACTGAGCCCTTGAAATGTGGCTGGTGAGATGGTGACACTACATTTTGGATTGTATTTCATTTTAATTCATTTTAATTTAAACAGCCACATGTGGCTAGCGGCTACCATATTGAAGAGCACAGAGAACTCAGGAGAAGACTGATCTTTTTTTTTTCTTTTTGAGCAAAGTGATATATATATATATATATATATATATATATATATATATATATATTCATTTTCATATTCTTTTCCATGATGGTTTATCACAGGATATTGAATATGGTTCCCTGTGCTCTACAGTAGGACCTTGTTGTTTATCCATCCTATGTGTGATAGATTGCATCTGCTAATCCCAAACTCCCAGTCCTTCCCTCCCCTAACCCCTTCACCCTTGGCAGCCACAAGTCTGTTCTCTATGTCCATGATTCTGTTTCTGTTTTGTAGATAAGTTCCTTTGTGTTCTTAGATTCCACATATAAGTGATATCATCTGGTATTTGTCTTTCTCTTTCTGACTTTCTTCACTTAGTATGATCATCTCTAGGTCCATCCCTGTTGCTGTAAATGGCATTATTTCATCCTTTTTTATGGCTGAGTAATATTCCATTGTATATCTGTACCACATCTTCTTTATCCATTCATCTGTCGATGGACACTTAGGTTGCTTCCATGTCTTGGCTGTTGTGAATAGTGCTGCTATGAATGTTGGGGTGCATGTGTCTTTTCAAACTAGAGTTTGGTCTGGATATATGCCCAGGAGTGGGATTGCTGGATCCTATGGTAGTTCTATTTTTAGTTTTTTAAGGAGCCTCCATACTGTTCTCCATAGTGCCTGCACCAATTCACATTCCCACCAACAGTGTAGGAGGGTTCCCTTTTCTCCACGCCCTCTCCAGCATTTGTTATTTGTAGACTTTTTACTGATGGCCATTCTGACTGGTGTGAGGTGGGACCTCACTGTGGTTTTGATTTGCATTTCTCTAATAATTAGTGATGTTGAGCATCTTTTCATGTGCCTATTGGCCATCTGTATGTC
>RJWK010052624.1:0-15592 GCA_004363435.1 Platanista minor | reverse complement strand
ACCACTGTGCCACCAGGGAAGCCCACGGAACTCCATTTTCAAGTGTACAAAACTTACCAGGAGAAAGGAGATAAGGAAAGGAAGAGGTCCAACACTTACAGAGCATCTCTCATGCTCTGGAGTGCTCTTTGGCCATCAGGGTCCAATCCCAGACCATGGGCCTTGAGGCTGAATGGTTGAAACAAGCATGGAGACTGCAGATGAGGAGCCACTCAGTCTGGTGACCACCAGTGATATTGGAAGAACTGACAAGGTAGGAAGGAGAAGCAGTGAGACTTGCAGACAAGATTAGAGCCCACAGCAGGAACTGGTGAACTCAGAGCAGCATGGAACACACTGTGCTTTCCCTTCCTGGCATCCCTGCCTTCTTATCACTGCCAGGAGTGAGAATCACTGTGCTCCTTCTACTTGCTCCCCATTGCTACTTTTAAACCATCATACAAAATCTTCACTTCGTTGGGCTTTCACACATCTTCCTATTCCATCATCTGTGCCTTTCTCCCGACAATCACAACAAATCTCCCCTTGAGAACTTTGAGGTCCAAGTCCAGCTCTCAGCCTTTTGTCTCCATCTGACTGTCACCAGGAATGACCTTAACATCCAAGTTGACAATCAGTCTGACCTACTCTGCTCAAAATTCTCTAATCTTCATGACTCTAACAGTCTTCTGTCACTCATCGACCACCCACTCCATGGCCACCCCCAAGACTTTGTCATTGTCCAGAAGTGCTTCTACTTCACCTCTGACATGTTTAACTCCAATGTACCAATCCTTGACCACACTCTCTTGACCTCATGGCTTTTATTATATCTTCCCGTTTCTTGGTCCTTCCCTTTCATTCCATTCTGAGGCAGGAGATAGATGGGTCCCTGGCTGAGCAGCTAGAGTTTGTCCCCTGTGGACAGATAACTCCAAGATGAAGAGGAGGAGGAGCTGAGCCCTACCCAGATAAGAGACCACACATTTCTCATTCTCGAGGTCACAGGAGTCCTTTCCGACTATACGTGTGCAGAAAGGCTCCTTGGAAGTCAAAAGGGAGTGATGTTGACCTACCCATAGGCCTCTTCACTAGAATCCGTCTTGGCTAAGAGATGCACTTGCACACATGGGAGGACCCTGAGATAAACCAAATACAGACTCAGAATCAGGTAAAGCAAGATGACTGGCCAAAGGAAACCCGGAAGAAATGCCACACATAAATGATTCAAACTACCATGAGGGTGCGACTTTCTCTCTGAGCCCGCCCGTGTGTCTATCCACACGTACTATTTTTCCTCCTAATAAACACTTCACTTGTTTCACTACTTTCCGTCTTAGTGGGAATTCATTTCTGCAAAGCCCTTAGGGCCAGGGCCTTGTCACTGGCCATTGGTCTAGTGGTTAGGATTTAGCACTCTCACTGCCATAGCCGGACCTCAGTCTCTGGCTGGGAACCGAAATCCTGCTTCAAGCTGCTGCAGGCCAAAGCCACCCAAGATGAATTCCTTTACATATTCATGGACACATACTTTCCTATCCAACCCAGATCCCATGGACCCTCATTTTAACCACTTGCATTTCAGTCAATGCACTCCTCTTTTTAAGAAGGTGTTTATGCCTCTAACCTTATAGAGGAAAAAAAGGAAGCTCTTGGACATATACTTCCTCAGCTCTTAACCCCTACCTAAAAATCTATGTCTGCATAACCAAGATTTTCTTTTTCCCAGGCCAAATGGAGAAGTGTCCCTACTCTCAAACTAGGCTATTTTCTCCACTTAAGTTCTTGATCTCACACTTTATGTCCTTGCTCCATTGGTTATTCTTTCTTTCTCCTTTTTTTTCAGTCTTTCCCTTTCAATTGATTTCTTCCTCACAGACTATCAGTAAATTCAAGTGCCTCACATTTAAAAATTCCCTTCTGAAAAATAAATAAAAATCCTCCCTCCTTTCATTCCCACGTAGCTTCCCAGAAGGAATGGTCTAGACTCTCAATGTTCATTTATGGGCATCTTATTCAAATGAGATTATGATCCAGTAGGTCTAGGATGGGGACTGGGAGTCTGAACTTCTGATAAGCTCCTGGGTGAGTCCAGTACAAAGGGTCTCTAGACAATCCACTTCTTCAATTCACATGTACTCTTCAATCCACTGTAATCTGGCTTCTGCCCCACCACTTCCACACCCTGGCATGGTCACCAATGACTTCTTATTTGTCAAATCAAATGAGTATGTGTCAAAATTTATGACCTCTTAGAGGGAAATCCGGTTTACTCTTCCTTTTGTGGAACTACAACCTTGACCTCCATGATGCCACTCTATCTTGATACTTTTTCTCCTTCTCTGATCATCCATTCTTAGTCTGCACAACTGGCTCCTTTTCTGTCTTAGTCTGCTTGAGCTGCCATACAAAATTCCATAGGCTGGGTGGCTTTAACAACAGAAATTTTTTTCTCACAGTTCTGGAGGCTAGAAGCCCCAGATCAAGGTTCAGCAGGGTCCGTTTCTGGTCAGAGCTCTCTTCCTCACTTGAAGATAGCAGGCTTCTTGCTGTGTCCTCACATGGCCTTCTCTCAGTATTTATGTGTGGAAAGATCTCTCTCTCTCTCTTCCTCTTCTTATATGGCTACCAATCCCTTTGGATTAGGACCATAGCCTTATGACATTATTTAACCTTAATTATCTCCTAAAAAGCCCTATTTCCCAAACAGTCATATTGAGGGTTAGCATTTCAGCATATGAATTTCATTTTATGAACAATTCAGTCCGTAGCATCTTCCTTTGTTCTATCTTCAAAAGTTCACATCCTGCAGAGTTCTGTCCTGTGCCTTCTTTCTTCATTCCTTATGCCTGGATAGTTTCATTTACAGTCTTGTCTTCAGTTACTTATACATAAGAGTTAATCTTTATTGCAAGCCCAGTTGTGTGTATCCAGACACCTTCTGGATGTTTCCACCTGAGTGACCCTCAGAAATCTCATACTCAATATTACCTGCTCCTCCTCTTATTTCCTCATCTTCATAATCCATCAGTCACACCAGACAGAAGCTGGAGCACCCCTCTCAGCAGCCCCATGGCTCCTGCCCACTGCCACTTCCTCTGCACTCAAGTCATTCAAGCTCCTTTATACCAGTCTGCTTTTAGACCTCAGGACCTTCCAAGCAGGAAAACAGAATGAGAAAAGATGTAGTCCTTACAGTCAGACTACCCGGATTTGAATTACAATTCCATACCACCACTCACTAATGGTGCGACCTAAGGCAATATACTCACTGTGCCTCAGCTTCCCCATCTGTAAGATGAGGGTTATTATAATAATACTACCTACATCATTGTTATGTTGTTGTTATGAGGTGTAAATGAAATAATCCATATAAAGCTCTTAGCTGGGTATGTAATGAAAAATCTATTAATTTTCTATTAATTACTTAATATTGTAGTCGTTTGCTCATCCTTTCCACTTTCCCTGGATTATCTTTCTCTTCCCTTGTTTCCCTATCAAATACCTATTCATCTTTCAAATTTCAGCCCAAAGGAAATGCTCTTAAACAGATGTATGTTGATACAAGTTGCACAATTTGATAAAATTACTTTATAAACTTTGAATTGTACACTTGAAAGGGCTAAATTATATGATTGTAAAAAAATGCATCAAATAAGTTTTATGTGTATATTTTTTTTCTAGAGACTCGGGATTTACAGATGGGTAAAACCAGCAAATTGATATAACCAATTATTTACACCAAGAAATAATATTTACACACCAGAATAAAGAAATCAGGTTTATATAACACAACAGCATAAAAACACTGTTCTACAACTAACAACTTAAGATGATTGATCAATATCTAAGCCCTTAACACATCAGTGAGAGTCGTGAATTTGTCCAGCATCTCAGCTCCACCTAGAGATGTGAGGGACTTAGTGATGGCATTCTGCTCCAGACGATAGCATCACATTTTGTGTTGAATCTAAAAGACTCTTTTCTGTGACAAGGAACCCAGCAGGGATTTTTCTCACTTGATTGGGAGGTGAGGTGTTAAAGTCAAATGCTCTTCATTCCAGCCCCGCCCCAGGCTCCGCCATGTTGGGTCTGGTGGGTCATGTGGTCGCTGCCCCAGGCTCTGGGGCCTTTCAGGGACTCAGTCCTTCAGCACCACTACCCCAAGCCTAGCTCTTACTGTGAACCACTCCAGCCTGCCAGAGACAATGCCGCTTAAATATATCCCTCGCCAAAGGCAGGTGCCGCCACTGGGCACATTGTGTTGGTCATTGGTGCAGCGGTGGATGTCCAATTTGATGAGGGACTGCCACCCATCTTAAAGGCCCTGGAAGTGCAAGGCCAGGAGACCAGTCTGGTTTTGGAGGTGGCCCAGCATTTGGGTGAGAGCACAGCAAGGACCATTGCCATGGGTGGTACAGAAGGCTTGCTTAGGGGCCAGAAAGTCCTGAATTCTGGTGCACCAATCAAAATTCCTGTTAGCCCTGAGACCTTGGGCAGAATCATGAATGTCATTGGAGAATATACTGTTGAGGAGGTCCCATCAAAACCAAACACTTTGCCGCTATTCGTGCTGAGGCTCCTGGATTCATGGAGATGAGTGCTGAGCAGCAAATTCTGGTTACTGGTATCAAGGTTGTGGATCTGCTAGTTTCCTAGGCCAAGGGTGGCAAAACTGGGCTCTTTGATGGTGCTGGAGTTGGCAAGCCAGTACTGATCATGGAGTTAATCAACAACGATACCAAAGCCCATGGTGGTTACCCTGTGTGTGCTGGTGTTGGTGAGAGGACCTGTGAGGGCAATGACATACCATGCAATGATTGAGTCTGGTGTTATCAATTTAACAGACGCTACCTCCAAGGTAGTGCTGGTGTACAGTCAAATGAATGAACTGCCTGGTGTTCAGGCCTGGGTAGCTCTGGCTGGATTAACTGTAGCTGAATACTTCAGAGACCAAGAAAAGGTCAAGATGCATTGCTGTTGATCAATAACATCTTTCACTTCACCCAGGCTGGCTCAGAAGTGGCTGATTTATTGGGCAGAATGACTTCTGCTGTGGGTTATCAGCTTACCCTGGCCACTGACATCAGTACTATGCAGGAAAGAATCACCACCACCCAAAAGGGATCTACCATATCTGTGCAGACTATCTACATGCCTGCTGATGGCTTGACTGACCCTGCCCCTGCCACTACCTTTGCCCATTTAGATGCTACCACTGTGCTGTCCCATGCTGTCACTGAGCTGAGCATCTATCCAGCTGTGGATCCGCTGGACTCCACCTCTCCCATCATGGATCCCAACATTGTTGGCAATGAGCATTACGATGTTGCCTGTGGGGTGCAAAAGATCCTACGGGAATACAAATCCCTCCAGGACATCATTGCCATCCTGGGTATGGATGAACTTTCTGAGGAAGACAAGTTAATTGTGTTCTTTGCATGGAAAATACAGTGTTCTTATCTCAGCTATTCCAGGTGGCTGTAAAATTAAGCTCAAGGATCAGCTCCAACATGAATTCATTTTTTAAATTTTTCTCTAGGCCCCATGAATTAATGGTCCCTCTTTCCTCCACTATATCCAGTACCTACTTCTATCACAGTTTCTAAATAATTTGTTTACATGTCTGCCTCCCTTTTTTAAATGATGATCTTTTTTTTTTTTTTTTTTTGGCACACTGGCCTCTCACTGCTGTGGCCTCTCCCGTTGTGGAGCACAGGCTCAGCGGCCATGGCTCACGGGCCCAGCCGCTCCGTGGCATGTGGGATCCTCCCGGACCAGGGCACGAACCCACGTCCCCTGCATTGGCAGGCAGACTCTCAACCACTATGCCACCAGGGAAGCCCATGACGATATTCTTGAGAATAGAAACTATATGTTATGTCTTTGTATCTCCAGCTCCTAGCCCAGCAAAATGAATGAGTGAATGAATGAATGAATGGCAAGTTCCACTTGAATAATGGTCTGTGCAGGGCTCATGCATTTCATTTGATTGATATTAGTCTCTTTAAGAGTTCTCCATCCTTCCCCACCATGCTGTTTATTTGTCGAAGAAATTGGATTATTTCTTCTGTAGAATTCCTACGTTCTGAGTTTGGCTGATTATATCCTCTTAATGTTGTTTACCCTGTCCTCTTTCCCTTATATGTCCTATAAACTCATGGTTAGATCTAGATTGTATAAAAAAATATGAAGAGTCTGAGATTTTACCCTACTTGTAAGCTAACAGGTCACTCTGCTTCAGTTACATGAGTGCTGGGAGAAGGCACAAGACTCCTGGGACAGAGACGAAGGACAGTTATTACTCACAACAATAACAGGAGCCAGATTATCAGCATTTGTGCTGGTTTCTGAGCCCCAATTCCCACAGAGTGACACAAGGATGGAATTTTACAAGCTCTTCGCGTGATTCTAATGTGCAGCCAGATTTAAGAACCACTAAGAGGCTTGATTGGATTCAGTAAAGTCTAACTGCCCCATTATTTATTCTTATACCTCAAATGTTTAACTGTGTGCCTGGCACCGAGTGGGTTCCCAATAAATAATAATAGCTAATATTTATTGAATATCTCTATATATTCTAAACATCTGATACATTTTACACTAAATCCTTTGAGTTAAGTACTAGTGTCATGGTTCTCCCTTTACATCGAAGGTGATGAGGCACAAAGAGGTTAAGAAACTTGCCTAGAGTCAGGGAGATGGCAAAGCCAGAATTCAAGCTCAGGCTCCCATGTCAGTGTTCTTATTCACTACACTCTAAGTCTAGGCAGGACTGTAGAATGAATAAGTGAATGAATTTCCTAGTTTCCTTGAGCAAATGATTGCTTTGTTGTATTAAATAAACTCACAAGACACACGATGCTTGATTTTCTTCCTTGATTGTTAGATCTGGAAAGACCTTAGTCTACTCCAATCTTTTTTTTATTTTTCACAAATAAGGAAGCTAGAGTCAAAAATTACACGAAACAAAATGACATGCCCAAGTTACACAGCTAATTAGTGGCAAAGCTGGAACGCAAGTAGCAAAGTGCTACACACAGATGAGAACTTGGTAAATACTTTGTTGATGAAGTGTTGGAAAACAAGTATAGCTTTTCTGCTTCCTTTGAAAAAAATGATTCCAATTTAACTGAAAAACACATGCTAGAGTTCAGAGAAAGGAAGATGTTTTCAGTGCAAATGACCCTTGACTCAATGTATTTTTCCCTCTTCCCCTCAGAGGTGGTCAATATGTGAAAGAAAAGGCTTGGGCACAAGTTCTTGGAGACGGTCACACCACTGGCTTCTGTTGATCAATTTCTTTGGTCCGAAAAGTAAAGGGAACTCAAGGGGAGCAGAATTGAGTCACCACCATCCAGCCTATGAGTGCTCACAGTGGGGAGACAGACGTCTCCTGCTTCCGTGTATTCAAATATAAAACATGTGCACTTTATTTTCACAGACTATGTTCAAGAGCATTACAGGGCACAGGGCATTTTTGAAGACATACTTTTAAAATTAAAACCTATGTTGTCTTCGTATTTGGGCTACCTGCTATTTTTTTTTCATTTGCCCTTCCCCCATTACTTAGAATTACCCATTGCATATGAGGCAGATTTTATTTCCTGGAGGAATATGGCTCAAAAAGGTACTTTTTCTTTTATTCATTCAGTCACTGAACAAATATTCTCTGAGCATCTAATACATCAAGCCCAACAATGAACAAATATCTGGTACCTATCTTCATGAGGTTAGAGTTAGAGAGAAGACACTAGTTAAATAAACATATGTCTATAATTATAAATTATATGAAGTGCTATGAAAGAAAAAAAAAGGAAGGATGAGATAGTTTAATACAGGAAATCTAATGTAGATTGAAACCTAGGAAGAGGACCCTCTGACATTTAACCTGAGATCAACATTGGGGATCTTAGCCAGAGCAACTATAATAGAATGATGAGGGCAGAAATATTTGAGAGACTTCTATGTACACTGCATTAAACTAGGTTGTCAACAATGATAGGCAATTATGAAAATTAAAGATAATTGATAACTAAATAAGAAAGTAGCGGTAAGGTGAAAATGGAGCATGAGATTTATTCATATGACATTGGATTATTCTGAGTGAAGCAGTTAGGCATTGGGTTTGCTCTGAGGAGAGCAGTCAAGCCATTGTGCCAAGCCCTGTGCTTGGTATTCAAGTACAGACTCAGAGTCCTCTGAATGGCACAGGGGCTCTGGGTCACCCGTTCAAGCCTCTTGAGGGTCTTAACAGGGCGATAGCTACCCTAGGAAGACCACGTTATATGGCCAGCCCAAATTAATCCTGGGGAAACTAATGTGAATGCCAATTCTGTGCAAAATCTGGTAGTGCTTATGTAATTTCATTACATTATTCGCCATAGGAAAATAATAACAGTTTTCTGTGAAGTGTTGATTTGCAATACTAGGAAAGCATGTAACCTGAAATATTAAAGTACAATTATTAAATAACTATGTTCATTCAGTCACAGATATATTCATTGATGTCAATACTCCAAAGCATACAACATGATTAAATTGGCCATGGCTGGCTAACATGGTATTTTCAAATGTCTTTACAAGGGATTCTGTAAAGACAGACCAGCCAGTTATTATGGTGGACATTTAATGATTAGCCTATCTAGGACTCCTCCTCTTTTCTGAAAACAGAACTTGCCATCTTTTGGAGGGGAACTGTTTCTGCCCAGTCTTTTATGCCCCAGTTCCAATAATTAGCTTCAAAAGATTGCTGCCCTCTTCTTTCATGAACCCCCTCCTTGGACACAGTAATTGTCCTTAAGATTGGCCTATGACCCAATCTGAGCCAAGTCTAGTTTTTCACCCTCTTGGTCATAATAATTTGTCCAGGAGTTGGACAGGTAATCCAAAACAAGGCCATCTGATGGTCCTGAGGTTTTTCAGTTGTTTCTGGGAGAAAAGTCCTTTCCTGTAGATGACAGTGCTGGTAAGATACGCGGCCAGGAGCTATTGGTAGCAGCCATGGTTCTAGCTTCATAGAGAAAGCTGGTCTATAGAAAAAAAAAAAAGATGAGTCATGACGTCCTGAAAGCATGCTGGTCCCAGTTCCAATCTCTGAATTCCCTGGTTCCTGTATGCTTGAGTCTTGTGGTACAGCTGCTTTTCAATTCTGTGAACCTTCCAATCAACCAATATACACTCACAAGTAAATGCCTATTTGATCTGAGTTAGAGTTGAAGTTCTTCCTCTGGAAACCAACAGGGGTCTGACTGGAACATGATCTATCGTTTGTTAAGTTGGCTGGGAATACCCCATCCAAGGTACTATACTCTTTTCTACTCATGTAGATATGAGTGACATAACACAACACTCCTGCCCTTACCAACTACACCACAGAAGTGAGAAATAGATCTCTTTCTCTGGCCCATTTGAGCATCTTTGAAAGATTCTTTTAAGAGAAAATTGCAAAAAGGACTTCAGCACAATACAGCATGACTGCAATTACTTTAGGAAATGAACAGTGTCTCATGGAGTTGGGGGAGGTAACTTTTGATTTGCATCAAGAAGGATGAGTAGAAGTTTGCTAGGTAGACAGCAATCTAGAGAGAGGAAAAGACATATGTAAAAGCTTAAGGGTACATCATTTGTGCAATTTCAAGAAAATAAATGTAAACAACATTTTTACAAACTATTTTCCATCTTAGGGTAGGAAAGTCAAAAAATGTTTAATTGATGAGAAAGTCTGCTTTACAATAAACAATGGAAATAGCAACAGTTAAAGCTGGGTCCCTTGATTATTAAAAACTATTCTGCATAAAAACAACGTAATGAATTTGATCTAGTTCAAACCAGAAAGGATCTTTTTTAAGGCATTGTGTTCTTTCCCTACAGTAATAAAAATGTATATTAAGATTCAGTCCCTGGAGCTCACACAGAGACCATATAATGAGTACACAAATAGAGCCATACAAAGGAAGAGGTAATCCTATCTATGTGGGGAGGTCAGTTAGGACACTAGGGAGAAGAGAATTTAAGGTGGTACTTGAAATGTGGGGAGAATTTCCTCAAGTAAGAATGAATTAGAACAGAAGTTCTCAAAGTGTGGCTTGGGGACCTATGGTGGTCCCTGGGACCCTTTCAGATGACCCATGAGGTAAAAAATTATTTTCCTAACAATCCTAAGACTTTACATGCCTTTTTTCTCTTTCTCTCATATGGATACAGTGGAGTTTTCCACTGTAAATTTTGAAAATCTACATAATTCAGGAAACCAATATTTTTTAAATGATCATTGCGTGATGTTACAAAATCACGCATGGGTAAAAGAACCCTTCAAATTCCAAGAGTTGCCAAAGAATTTTGATGTAACAAGGTTTGAAAATTTTATTGCTCTGGTTTCAAATTCCACATAACAATAAACTTTATGAAACTATGATTTGTCAAGTTTCAGTATAGTATCATAGCAAATTATGGACAATTACCTTAAAAGGCTTTTAAGGGCTTCCCTGGTGGCGCAGTGGTTGAGAGTCCGCCTGCCGATGCAGGGGACACGGGTTCGTGCCCCGGTCCGGGAGGATCCCACATGCCGCGGAGCGGCTGGGCCCGTGAGCCATGGCCGCTGAGCCTGCGCGTCCGGAGCCTGTGCTCCGCAGCAGGAGGGGCCACAACAGTGAGAGGCCTGCGTAACAAATAAATAAATAAATAAATAAAATAACTGTCCTTTTTCCAACTGTATTTTTGTGTGAGATCAGATCTTCTGCACATATTTCAACTAAAACAATAAACCCCAGCAAATGGGGAAGATGAATTTAGTTATCTTCTATTAAATGAGATACCAAAGAGATTTATAAAAATGCAAAACAATGTCTATTTTCTCAATAAAATTTTTTATATTGGAAAATATCCTTATTTTCACAAAAAAATGCTTTTTGTTGTCGTTGTTAACTTGTGTTATGGGTTGAAATGTGTCTCCCAAAAAATCCTAACCCCCAATACCTGTGATGGTGATCTTACTTGAAAACATGGTCTTTGTAGATGATCACGTTTAGATGAAGTCATTAGGGTGAAACCAAATCCAGTGTGACTGGTGTCCTTATAAAAAGGAGAAATTTGGACACACAGACAGATATTTGCATTTCTTACATTTCCTACAGAGGTAGGAAGATGATGTGAAGATACAGGGAGAATATCATCTGCAAGCCAAGGAACAACTGAGGCTCCCAGAAGTTAGAGAGAGACACGGAACAGAACTTCCTCACAGCCCTCGGAAGAAACCAACCTTACCTACACCTGGATTTCAGACTTCCATTCTCCAGGACTGTGAGACAACAAATTTCTGTTGTTAAAACATCCCTTTACACCAGCACCAGGAAATTAACAACCCACAATGGTTTACTATTTTTAATGAACTTATAAAAACATTTATAATTTCCAATATCATAAATGCTGATCCACATAAAGTGCACAAACAAAAGCTCTTTGTGTCCTCAATAATTTTCAAGAGTGAAAAAAAGGTCCTGAGACCAAAAAGTTTGAGGTCCACAAGATTAGAGGATTCCCAGTAAAGGAGCAACATAAGCCAATGCAGTGCTTCTCAAATACCAGTGTCCTGGCAGCTACATCAGAAAAAAAACTACAGACACCAGGGCTTTCTCTGTACCATCGAATCAGAATCTCCAAAGTTCTGTTCCAGGAAACCATATTTCTAACAAACTCCCCAGCTAATTCTTATATGTAATCGAAGGCTTAGAGACAGAAATGCTCAAAATGAGTTGAGAAGTATTTCATCCAACTCCTCTGGATTGCAGGGAAAGAGACACACTCAAGTTAGCTCAAGTAATAGGGGAGTTTATTGCAGAAATACCCTTGGCACCACCAAGGAATTAGATCTTTCACAAAACAGGTGCTATATAATAGGTCCCCACCTCAGAAAGAATTGGGAGATCACAATATCTCCAGGGATGCCAGCAAGCAGAAGTTCCTGGCTCTTTATGTTCTGCTAGCAGTATGACTATGCTTTATGACTATAGGACTCTATACCCTCCACAGTCTGCTTCCTGTTGTTCTTCCTCCAAATATCTGCTTCTTCATACTTCTGGCTGCCCGTGACTTTCGTTTATGATGCCTAAGTTCACCTCAAAGCAACTTTTCAGCTTCTGCTTTATTGTCAACTGACCGATTCCTTCGTCTTTCTTCATTTCAGTCTCTGAGATGGAAAAATCTAATTGGTCCAGTTTGTCTCCTAGCACCAGAACATGCTCAGATTTGCTGGAGAGCTTATGGTGCTGCTACCCTGGAATCAGAAGCCCATATCTAGTTTAATAATCTGTGAGCACAGGGCCCAGATAAAGTATAAAACATGATAATCAATCTAACAGGCACTGTAGGCAGGGCATTTTCCCCTTAGATGGGGCTGTGAGCAAAACAGTTATGCAATTATCATCTTCAGAACAGTTTTTGGTTTTGCTTTTACAATTCCAAAAACTTTGATTTAAATCTTTATCAAGATAACCAATTATTAATATAAGTGATTTGACCAACTCAAATGATTTTTTTTTTTTTTTTTTTTTTTTTTTGCGGTATGCGGGCCTCTCACTACTGTGGCCTCTCCCGCTGCGGAGCACAGGCTCCGGACGCGCAGGCTCAGCGGCCATGGCTCACGGGCCCAGCCGCTCCGCGGCATGTGGGATCTTCCCGGACCGGGGCACGAACCCGTGTCCCCTGCGTTGGCAGGCAGACGCGCAACCACTGCGCCACGAGGGAAGCCCTCAAATGATTTTTTGACATAAGCATGACCGAAGCTAAACTGATGGATTGCCTGATGATAATAATGATGTTATGATGAGACTTAAAGATCCTGAAACTGCTATCTATGCATTTTCCTCTGACCCTCTAATTTATTCATTATTCATTTACTAAGTAAAATTCTAGTTCTCATTCTCTTCTTCCTGTGTCTTTCTTACCCTATGAAGCCCTCTGTCTTCTTCCTCCTTTATTCTACCCGCCTTGTGGTCTTAGATTAAAAACAAACAAACAAAAATGAAGTTCAAGGCACTTTATAATTCCATTAGTTTTACATGAGAGTTTGATTTGGTTCTTGAAAACTTTTATGAAATGGCTTTGTCCTTTGCTTTTTTAAAGAAGGAAAAGACATAAAAATATTAAAGTATCATAAATTTAATAACCACTGGGTATTTCAAGTATTTGGGTTGTCACCTTAGAGCAAACTGTAATTGTTGAGATAAGGCAGATACCCTTTCTTTGTACATTGGTATCCATGGACTTCAGCATGTGAGATAGTTCAGTTTTGTGTTTAGGTGAATTATTTGTGTGTGTGTGTGTCATTGCATAATTTTTTCTGTGTGCCTGTGTATATGTTTGTAGTTTTCTTGGTATGTGTGTGTGTGTCTCTCAGTTGAACAAAATTGCATTGTTTTCTTATGTTGTACTGTATACTTTTCATTTGTTGCTCTGAACTGAAAGAAGACCGTTTCTATTTTGATTAAATTGTTGGATTGCTCAAAAAAACAAGCAGAAACATCTCCAAGATTTTGTTGAATCCAATTAGTTATATGCAACTTATAGTACATCTGATTCTTATTATATGCTTTTGTGTTTTCTCCAGTAAATCAGTTGAAACTAAGTGACTGTGGCATTTGACCTACATAGTGAAGGTGTAGATTTAAATGTGCATGTTTTACTGTTCTTTGTCCTTTGCATGTTAATATTCTTCTTAGAACACCTAAAAGAGTAATGTGCGTTTTCGTATGTATGATAGCATATAACACGATAGTATGTTAACTTCTCTTTAGGGAATAACATTGATTCAAGTTCATTTAAATCAACTAATGTTTCCAACTCAAACAATTCATTTATTTGTAACAGAAATTACTGGCTCACAAAACTCAAAGTGGAGAAAAGCAAAAAACTTCAGGAGGTTACATCAAATTAAAAAGCTTCTGCACATCAAAGGAAACCATCAACAAAATGAAAAGGCAATCTACTGAACAGGAGATGATATTTGTAAATCATGTATCTGATAAAGGGTTAATATCCAAAATGTTTAAAGAACTCATACAACTCAATAACAAAAAAAAAAATCTAATTAAAAAATGGCAGAGGGGCTTCCCTGGTGGCGCAGTGGTTGAGAGTCCGCCTGCCGATGCAGGGGACGCGGGTTCGTGCCCCGGTATGGGAGGATCCCAAGTGCCGCGGAGCGGCTGGGCCCGTGAGCCATGGCTGCTGGGCCTGCGCGTCCGGAGCCTCTGCTCCGCAACGGGAGAGGCCACAATGGTGAGAGGCCCGCATACCGCAAAAACAAAACAAAACAAAAAAAATGGCAGAAGATTTGAATAGACATTTTTCCAAAGAAGACATACAGAGGGCCAACAGGCACATGAAAAGATGCTCAACATCACTAATCATCAGGGAAAAGCAAATGAAAACCACAATGAAATATTGCCTCACACTTGTCAGAATGGCTATTATCAAAAAGACAAGCAATGACAAGTGTCGCAAGATGTGGAGAAAAGGGAACCCTCACTCACTGTTAGTGGGGATGTAAATTGGTGCAGCCACTCTGGAAAGAGTATGAGGGTTCCTCAAAAAATTAAAAATAGAACTACCATATGATCTAGCAATTCCATTTCTATTGGTATCAATTGCAAGAAAACAAAAGATTAATTCAAAAAGATATATGCACCCCATGTTCACTGCAGTATATGTTCAATAGCCAAGAGATGGAAACAACCTAAGTGTCCATCAAGGTATGAATGAATAAGGATGTGGCATATATATACAATGAAGTACTACTCAGCCATAAAAGAAGAAAGAAACCTTACTATTTGCAACAAAATGGATGGAATTTGAGGGCACTGAGTGAAATAAGGCAGACAGAGAAAAACAAATATTGCATGATTTCACTTATATGTGGAATCTAAAAAACAAAATCAAAAAAATAAAACCCAGACTCATAGATATAGAGAACAAACTGGTGTTTGTTTCCTCCCTAAAAGAAGGAAAGTTGGGGGAGTACAAATATGGGTGAAGGGGGTCAAGAAGTACAAACTTCCGGTTGTAAAATAAATAAGTCATGTGGCTATAATGTACAGTATGGGAAATTAAGTCATGAACATTGTTTTAACTTTGTATGGTAACAGATGGTGACTATACTTATTGTGGTGACCATTTCACAATGTACACAAATGTTGAATCACTATATTGTACACATGAAACTAATATAATATTGTATGTCAAATATATTTCAATTTAAAAAAACCTTCAGGAGAGGTTTGATCAAGGTGTCAGCCCCATTTCTCTACAGTTGTTCAGACTCTGCCTCCTCTGTGTGCTGAATCTGGCTTCAGGTCACCTTCCTCCACCTTCCTGAGGCAAAATGGCCTTAGATTCTCAAACCACATCACACACAAGAAATGAGAATTATGTCCTCTCAATCACTGAACAAAAGTCATCATCGGGCTTCCCTGGTGGCACAGTGGTTGAGAGTCCGCCTGCCAATGCAGGGGACACGGGTTCATGCCCTGGTCTGGGAAGATCCCACATGCCGCGGAGCAGCTGGGCCTGTGAGCTACGGCTGCTAAGCCTGCGCGTCCGGAGCCTGTGCTCCTCAACG
>RJWK010052623.1:0-15592 GCA_004363435.1 Platanista minor | reverse complement strand
TTTGCAAATATTTTCTCCCATTCTGAGGGTTGTCTTTTTGTCTTGTTTATGGTTTCCTTTGCGGTGCAAAAGCTTTGAAGTTTCATTAGGTCCCATTTGTTTATTTTTGTTTTTATTTCCATTTCTCTAGGAGGTGGGTCAAAAAGAATCTTGCTGCGATTTATGTCATAGAGTGTTCTGCCTATGTTTTCCTCTAAGATCCTTTTTTTTTTTTTTTATAGTTCATTCCTTTTAATTGCTGATTTCCATTGTATTCCATTGTCTGGCTACACTATAACAACAGTTTATCCATTCACCTATTGAAGAACATTTTGGTTACTTCTAGTCTTTGGCTATTATGAAGAAAGTTGCTGTGAACTTTAGGTTGACTCTTACTTTTGCAGTAAGTAAGGGTTTTTTTTTTTTCCAGTATAAAGTCATTTGTTTTCAAATTAGCAATAAAATAATCAACTTTACATTAAAAAATGAATAGACAACCAAAAACCCTTCAAATCTGATTTGAAACTGATTTGAAATTAAAATCTGTCCATTTGGTTGGGGCATAGGGATGGGAGATAAAACTAATATATCTTAGACACCTACTAAGTGCTCATTAATATTCACAGATTATCTCTTAAATCTTCACAAGCACACTACACCGTGAGGTAGCTATTATTGGTATTTTACTAATAAGGAAATAGAGGCACCAAGAAGTTAAAGAAGCAACCCTGCTTCTCATTGCTGCATCTCTGGCAGGAGGCTTGGTAAATAGACTCAAAGGCAGACAGATTTTGGTTTGAGGTATTGTGTTGACCTAGATGGGGGAGGCAGAAGAGGGAAGATGGCAGTGACTGGGTAAAGAGAGAAAAGAAAGAGGAAAGAGGATAAAAGGAGAGGAGGGAAAGGAGCATTCTCTCCATCTTGACAGAATAAGAAGGAGTCCAAAGACCAGCACGAAGCTGGACTCCCTGGAAACCGCCTAAGGCCTCAAACATTTCTGCTCACAATTGAAGGCAAAACCTTATCCAGCCTTGGCAGTTCCTTCCCTCTTCATCTGGGCTCCACCTCTCAACCATGAAGCTCACAGAAAGCCAGGAGGGGGAGCACCTTTTCAGTTGGGTGGACATTGCTATTTTGCATGGAGCAAATGCCACTCACATTTGTGTCTGAAGTCAAGAAAAAAGCCGTGCTTGGGATTAGAGAAACTGAAAACAAGTAAGATGACTCATTTGAAAGCGTTTGAAAAGTGTAGAAAGTTTAATGATTTAGCTCAAAATTAGTTCAATGCCTTGCAAAGAGAGAAAGGAGCCAAAGTAAAAGAAGAAGAAATGCAGAAAGTGTGTAGCCCTCAATATGTGTCAAACACCGAGCTAACAGCTTTGCCTGTATTAATTGAGTTGATCTTCATAATCCTATGAAGTATGTACTATTTTTATTTCTATTTTACACATGAGGAAATCATGCCTCAAAGAGGTTAAATATCCTGCCCAGGGTCGCACAATAAGTGGCAGTCAGGACTTAAACTCACTAACCACTACTCTGTCCTGTTCCCAGGGACTATATGCCAGAGACTGTGTATACATTTATACAAAAATGTATAAAACATGGTCCTGACCTTTGGAGAGCTCATGGGTAAACACTGGAAAATACTTTCACTTTGGGCAAGTAACCTAATATTTTTCATTAAAATGGGAATTAATAACCCCTTTCTTGCTCTCATTACAAGGTTCACTTATTCTAAAAATTTTTATTGAACATCTATTATGTGCCAGGCATAGTGCTGAAAGTCTCTCATGAAGCTTATATTTTAGAAGGAAGAGAAAGCAATAATTATGTAAAAAACAGATACGTAAGTAAGGAGAGAGAAAGGTAGAGGGAAGGAGAGGGAGGGAGGGTGGATGGGAAGGTAGGAAGGAAGGAAGGAAGGGTGGGAGGGATGTGGGAGGGAGGGAGGAAGGGAGAAGATCTTTTGTATAGTAATAAATGCTATGAGAAAAAGGAAATCGAGTAATGAGATGAAGGATGATTTTAGACTGAGGGGTGGTTGTTATTTTGCAAAAGGTGGTCAGGGATGTTCTTTGTAAAGTGATGACATGAAACTGAGACCTGAATAATGAAAAGCAGACAGTCATGTGCAGGTCCAGGCACTGTGAGTTCACTCGGGGAAGTCAGTGTGGCCAAAAGTTCATGACCAAGAGGAAGAGTGGTAGGAAATAAAATCAGAAGTTAGCAGGGGCCAGATCATGGAAGGATAGGAATTTGGATTTTATTTCAATAACAGTGAGAAGTCATGGGAAGATTTTGAGTAAGGAAGGGACATGACCTTATTTTCACCTTTAATAGACCATCCTGGCTGCTTAGTGGAGAATGGATTTGGGGAGGTCTAGAGGAGAAGCAGGAAGGGCAGTGAGAACGGCATTGCAGTAGGCTTGGTGAGAGATGCCAGTGGCTTAGACAATGATGGTAAAATGGAAACTAGTTTCCAGTGAAATGGAAACTAGTTATTGGATTCAGGATTTATTTTGGAGGTATAGGCCATAGGACTTGCTGATGAATTGAGAAATCAAGGGTGTCCTTCAGGATTTTGGTTTGGGCAACTGTTTGAATTATAAAACCCTTAGCTGAGAAGAGCATATTTGTGGTTAATTTTAGAATGGAAAAGGATTTGCAAACTACAAAGTGCTTTCCAAAAGCAAGCTGACACTGAAGAAGGAAGCCACCATGAGTCCTACAGCTGCAAGGAACTGAATTCTGTCAACAACCTGAATGAGCTTGGAAGGTAGATTCTTCTCTGGTCCAGCCTCCAGATGAGAATGAAGCCCTGACGCCATCTTTTTTTTTTTTTTTTTTTACATCTTTATTGGAGTATAATTGCTTTACAATGGTGTTAGTTTCTGCTTTATAACAAAGTGAATCAATCATACATACACATATGTTCCCATATCTCCCCCCTCCTGCGCCCCCCTCCCTCCCACACTCCCCATCCCACCCATCCAGGTGATCACAAAGCACCGAGCTGATCTCCCCGTACTGTGTGGCTGCTTCCCACTAGCTATCCACTCTACGCTTGGTAGTGTACATATGTCCATCTTGATTGCAGTCTTGTGAGATCCTGAGCAAGGGAATCTACTAATCCACGCATGTACTCCAAACCCACAGAAACTGTGAGATAACAAATGGTGTTGTTTCAAGCCACTAAGCTTATGACAATTTGTTACACAGCAAGAGGAAGCTAATACAGGTGAAGAGTAAATTATCGACTGGCAGAAAGCCCCAAAGTGCTGTTGATATAAACCTAAAAGACAGGGACAAATTTGATCCCAGCTGGGCCCAGTCACACCTGGCTCCCCATTCCTGGGCCATGAGCACTTTCACCTTTAGCGAAAGGGGATTTGATGATAATTTGATAATTAATCTTCATCATCCTCTCTTCCTTGCCTATAACAACAGTCTCACAGTACTGAATTACTCTATTCTTTGTTCAATCACCACATTTGGTTTTGCTGAACTTGAAGAAATTTAAACTCAGAAAAAGCTGTATCTATAAGGCTGGCATCTCTTCTGCTATAGGAATAAGAAGGAGTTCCCTCAAAACTGAGACCACAACACCTACCTACTTCTTGAATTCCTCCCAGACCAGAGGACCCCAGGGTTGGGAGAGAGAGTGTTGGTCATGCAGTTAATTCTCCCAGCAGATGTCTGAATCCTCCACAGCCTGTCTGCCATGGCCTTCTGCTTGAATACCTCCAAGGAGGAAGTGTGGAGACAGAGCTGATTCTAAATTCTAACCCTGTTTCCTACTACCTGTTGATCATGGACAAATTTCTCAACCTCCCTGAGCCTCTGTTTCTTCATCTGTAAACTGGGAATAGTATATACCTTTACAGAGTTGTTTTGGTTGGTCTAATATATGTGAAGCGCTAACCCTTGCTTCTCTCTTTGTCTCCCTCTAGTGATGAAAAACCCCAGCTCAGTTCACTTTCTCCCTTTTCTGATTTCTTTTATCTTTTACTCTCTTTACCAGCCATTTTGGACACCTAATCATTTTATTGTTTCTCAATTACTTTGTATGCATGAGTCATGACCTCACAGGAGGCTGAGGACAGCCAGCCATATTTTATACTTCTGGGGGTCCCCCAAAGGAGTTAGGTCAATCCAGGGCATACAGTGAGCACACAGTAAACCAGTAAAACCTGCCAAATTAAATTAACAATCCATCATCATCAGAGTAACTTAAAACTGTCTATATGCAATGAACTGTCATTTAATTGGAGCTTCTCGTAAAAGGGTCCCCTTTCTACAATATCCAAGTTAAAAAAAAAATACTGACTGCAAAGACCTTTGCTTTTAAAAAGAAATCTTTTCATGCATCTCACGTTCGCATTTGAAATACAACTTCCTAACCAAAAAAAAGAAACTAAAAACGAAGCATCCTAAATTGTACAATTCAGGCTTCGTTCCCTATCTTTAACACCCAGGCATACTGAGCCTCAGATTCTCCCCTTTCCTTTCTTATATACTTATCCATTTTTGCATCCAAGAGTTAAGATTTTTAAAGGTTGACTTTTAAAAGAAATGAATCCCAAATCTCCGTATGAACTGTAAGGTTCTCATTTCAAGTGGATACAGGTTAGAATACATTTGACCATAAAAGCAGAAAGGCTGGAGGAAAGTGCCATGAAGAATCTACTGGAAGAAATGGGATCACATAGATGTGGTGCACTTCTCTTAAGTGCATATCACTTAACTGCATAATCAGCTTGTGCTCCCAAGAATTATGCAGTCTCTGTCTGGCCCCCATTAGACTGAATGTGTTGCTACTCCAGTTAATTGAGTATCAGCAAATTGCATAATTCAGCTATATGCAACCTGAACCAAGTTCCAAATGCCATCCGGTACAATATAATCAAACTAGGGGAGTGAAGAGCTGGAATACTTATGAGTTTCTGCCCATTTGTCACATTTGGTTTGGAGAGTCTGTGCTGTAAACAGGCTGCCCACTGGTCATAGGGCTATGTACTTTGGATTCCTGTCCACCCCGTCTCCATCACAACAGAACCTCATGTCCCCAGCCAAAAATTAATTTTAAATGGGTCCAAAAGAAAACAGGATGTCAGCATGTGAAAATTTGATTAAAAAACAAAATATCTGACTCATAACTATGGTGCTCTCCTTCCCAAGACTGATGTTATTTACATGGCAGAGCAGAAAAAGCAGGGACTAGTCTTAACTCTGCCATTAACTAGCTGGGCAAGTCTTTTCATCTCTCTTGGCCTCAGTTTCCTGTTCCGTACTACAGAAAGAGCATTACTAACCTTGTCAACCTCAGTAAGCTGTTATGAGTGTTAAATGCAACACTGCTTGGTGACCTACAAAGTAATGTGGGATTCTATTACTAGATGCAGCAGAGGGAGGTGAATGGGCTTTGTATCAAGAAACACAAAGAGTCTATCAAGCTGACAGAAATCTTCAGTAAGGATCCAGGACAGCAGAAAGTGGTAAAATAGAAATGAAAAGAAGGAAATGCTACCGACTCCATGGCAAACCCTTCAAGGGTCAGACATTGTCCTTGGTTTCAGTTCTGTTCTTACTCTGTAAAGATTCAGAGCTCTATCACAAGGAGTTTGACCTGCAGGTGGCTACATCTTGGAATCTAGAGGAAATGCTCACATGCCAACTTGTGATTGGAGGGTAGCCCAGAGACTTCAAATGTCTCCTTTGCTCTTTGCAGATTTCCTTCCGTAGATGTTTTATCTGCAACTTGTATCTGTTAAGACTATGAGAAATATTTCTTAGCCGTCTTTCTGTCTGTAAAATGGTCCTCCTGAGTCACCTGGAGAAGTCTTTAAGTCAACGGCTGCCAAACTCTAGAGTAGTTGGTGGCTCCTTTGCTGACTGTGGAGTGGTTAAGAGGAGGGGATGCTTAGCTCAGCCCCTTACTAGTTATATTATCCTGGAAAGGGTACTTAATCTCATTAAGTCTTGCTTTCCTTTTCTGCAAAATTGAGCTAATAAAAGCACCCACCTTTCAGGGCTTCTGTGAGCATGAAATGAGATCCTGTATGCCAAGCAAAAGGTACAACGCTAAGCTGTGCTACACTTTACTAGCACACAGCCCGCGGATTACTCAAGATAAGCTAATGTGAATTATTCATCAACATCTTTACAGAATTCTGAAATAACATTTATTTTAACAAAAATGTAGTGGCTTTAGGCAATTTAATCTGCATGTTTTTGTCTTACTTAAGTGCCTAATAAAGTATTTTTGCTGTGGAATGAGGACATCATAAAGTAAAATGTGAGCACAAATGATTCTAGAAAATTACCAGGGAAAGAAGTGACTCACACTTCTACTCTGATCAATATCATCAGGTGCAGGCACATTTCACAGTTTGAGAGGACAATGATACTGTGCCTGCGAGGAGCTTGCCCAGAGAAGGCACTTAAAGTGTTGGTTGAGTTGAATTAAGGGCAGAAATTCAACTGACCAGTTCCAATTAGACGAGTCTACTATTTCTCAAGAGATGGGTCAAAAACTAAACAAGCATTTTAGTCTAACATTCAAAACCTTCCAAAATATGAGTCTTTCATTCATCACTGTAGCCTTAGCACCTAGTACAGTGCCTGGTAGATAATATGTGCTCAATAAATAATGGTTGAATAAATTAATGAGTTTGTTAATTAATGATTCCAATGTTTCTTTCTAGCCTCATCTTCCACTATCTTCTAGCATGAGCCCTTCACTATATCCAGGCTGATCTACTCGTGATTTCCTAAACACTAACTTACTCATTCCTACCTCCAAAACTTTGCTCACAAACCTTCTCCACAAGCCATGTTCGCTCCTTCTCTTATGCAGATTTGTCCCACTTTTTGAGGTGTGATATTTTGCACTGTGTAAAATTGGCTAAGCTAGAATAACATTTCCCAGGATCTCTTTTCCTGTATGTTTCCAGGTTAGAGTTGACCAAAAGAGGAATTTGCAAGAGTTCTAGAAGATTAAAGTCTTGATTAGATGCGGCAAGAGACAAAAACAGTGGTGCTAGCAGGTTCACATTTGTCTTATTTCCCCTGCTCCATGACCAGCTCTTCTTCCCAACTGCTGGCCCTGATGACCACCAGCCCACCACCAGATGCAGAGTCAACCACCTCCATGGGCTTCTCCATCAGTTCGCCTTGGTGGTCCCATCTCAGCAGCTAGATGTATCCTGGCTTCCCAGATTTCCCTTGCAATTCCTACTTATCTACCAGTGCCAGTGTTTCAGGAAGATTAGTTAGTGACTTTATCTCTGATCCTCCAGCTCCACTTTCTGGATTTTACTTCCCCAGATCCTCCCACAATTACATAATGTCTAATTGCTATAATAAATCCCTTATTCCATAACACTCATAGTGGTTCTGCTTCTCTGATGAAACCCTGACTGACACACAAGGCTCAGTTCATGTAACAGCTGTTCCTTGATGACTTCTTGACCATCCAGAGCATTTCCTCTACATTTCTCTGATTCAGTGTGTTTGTGGTCCTCCGTTGGCATTACTCACACATTGCTTTGTATTGCATTTACATCCACATATGCCTTCATGGTGCTCAGAACATGGCTGGTATTCAGTAAGAGTTTAATGAGTAAATGAAAGTTTACATGGTATATGTGTCACCATTCTCCTCTCTCACACTCGCAGCAGACATTATTAATTGATCTTACTATGCTTTCTCATCATGCTTGAGCTTATCCTCACAAACCTCTATGCAGTGCTATAGATGGACAACTGGAGCTGGCCTAGAAGAAGAAACCTATCTGCCATATTGAAACCTTTGAGTATAATGACTTATACTTCTTAGGCAAAGTAAATAAGCATAGAAGGTTGCAGTGCATGCACATACTCAGCTCAATAAATGTGAATTCCCTTCCCTACCTCCTGCCCCACTGCACTTGTCTTTCACACAGTAGGTACCCAATAAATATTTGTTGAATGAGAGAATGTCAGTGCAGCCTTCACAAAATGAGCTGTATGATCTCTACAAACCAAAGCAACTCACACATATCTCACCTTTTAAAATAATGAATAAATAAAAGGGCAGCTGGAGTGAACTTCCTGCATTTTAAGAAGGCCACTCCCAACATTTATGGTACTTTCAGAGCTAAAGAAGACAAAATACAAACAAGCCTAGGCCGCAACCAACAAAAACATGTAACATGCTGTTAAGTACTTGGAAAGAAGGAAAACCCTTCTAGCTTCTGTCCTCCTGGTATGATTAGCTCACTTCTTAGTAGCCATATAGGAGGAAGACTATGTAAGAGAAAATAAGTCTGGAGAGAAAGCTTAGGTTCAAAGAAGTCAGGTAGAATTATTAGACAGGAAATATAGAGTCTAGAGAGGAATATTTCTTGTACATTTCTGATAAGGGAATCAAAATAAGGACATGATTGACTTGACCCTTAGAAATATTATTTTTGTTTTTTTCTCTTTTCCTGGCTTTGCCTTGGTTCCAGGCTGCAACCAAGGCCAATATCTCTAAGAATTCTGGCAGGTACTTCCCATCCCTGTGCTCATTCTTCGCATTCCATTTTCTATTTCTGTGTATAGGATGTGATGATGTCCCTCGTCATCCTGGCAATCAATAATCGAAAGCATAGATGTGAAAGAAACAAAAACAGAATAAGCAGTGTCTTTATTCCAATGGATGAGAAGATAAATGAAATAAGCTTACTCTATTGGATAGACAATGTCCAAAGCAAATTTTTATCCCTAATCTTTGCAATGTACACATAAAGCCTTGGTGCTAAGCAGAAAACAAAATGCAATATTGTCCTTCCACATTCTTTTTCTCACTTGAAAATTGTGTGTCTGATTCCCATTGGTTTCTCATTAGGAGAGCAATTTCAAGACTACCTCAACTTAACTGACATGGATTCACACACCCAAGCCTAGGGTATGCATAACCTAAAAAGTAACATGTTATATCCATTTTCTGCTTCTCCATCAATCAAAATGGCACTAAGTTTTGGGTAACTGTTAAATGTGAGACATTCTCATTTCCCGTCCGCATTTTGGAAAGTACCATCATAAGATAGATCCACTGCCTTAAAGGTTTCCCTAGACTAAAAGCCATGTGAAGAATAGATATTGTTTTTATTTGTTTGCAACCCCGGGGACTGAAACAAGGCCTGGCATAGAGTATGTGATGAGTACACATGTGCTGAATGAATGAATGAGTTTTACTATATTGGTGTGGCAGGCAAAATAAATGCCCCCCAAAGATGTCTCCATCGTAATTCCCAGAACCTTTTTATTATCTTACTGCAGAAGGGACTTTGCAGGTATGATTAAGTTAAGAATATTGTGGGACTTCCCTGGTGGTCCAGTGGTTAAGACTTCGCACTCCCAGTGCAGGAGGCCTCAGGTTCGATCTCTGGTCAGGGAACTGGATCCCACATGCCTCAACTAAGAGCCAGCATGCTGCAACTAAAGATCCCGAAGGCTGCAACGAAGCTCCCACATGCCGCAAGGAAGATCCCACCTGTTGCAACTAAGACCCAGCACAGCCAAATAAATAAATTTTTTTTTTTAAGTTAAGAATATGGGATGGGGAGATTATCCTGGATTATATAGGTGGGGCCCAGGGTACTCACAAGGGTTCTCAAAAGGTAAAGAGGGAGAAGGGAAAGTCAGTGTCAGAGAAAGTGAAGGGACAACAAAAGCAGAGGTCAGAGTGATGGAGGGCCATGAGCCAAGGAATGTGAACAAACTCTTGAAGCTGGAAAAGGCAAGGAGACAGATTCTCCCCTAGATCCTCCAGAAGGACACAGTCATGCAGGTACTTTCATTTTAGCCCAGTGAGACCCAGCTTGGACTTCTGATGTACAGAACTATAAGATAGTAAATGTGCATTGTTTTAAGCCAGAAGTTTGTGATGCTTTGTTACAGTGGCAATAGGAAACTAATGCATTAGCATTAACATTAATAAACCATAGAAGTCTTTTTTTTAATTGAGATATAATTGACAAATAACATTGTATTATTTAATGGACAATAATCATAATGACAGCCAGCATTTATTGAGCACTTAGGGAGAACCACAGTACAAGATACTTTCTAGACATATCTTATTAATTCTCAGAACTATATCATAAGGTAGGTATTATATTCCACTCAATTTACAGCTAAGGAAACGGAGGCCTAAAACAGTGAAGTTACTTGATCAAGATCACATAGTTAGCTAGTGGCAGAACAAGGAGTTGAACTCAGGCAATCTGAGTCCATGTCATACTGAGGTAGGAGATAGATGGGCCCCCGGGCTGGACAGCTGGTGTTTGTCAAATGGAGTAAAATTGAAGATTTTTTCGCACCCAGGCACTCCACAGACAAAGCTAGTGGCAGAAGCTGAGCTCTGCTGAAGTAAAGAGATAAGGTGCTCACTCCTGAGGTCAAGGAGGACTTCCCTGTCTGCACATGCGCAGGAAGTCTCCTTGGGGGTCAAAAAAGGAGGGAGCCCCCCACCCCATTAATAAGTGTGGACATGCACCCACAGTATCCTCTGCCGTGGGATCCAACTTAGCAAAAAGTTGCGCACGCATCTTGGGGAGGGTCCTAGGACCAGTCAGGTGTGAAAAAAGAAACAAGATAATTGGCCAAATGTAAACAAAGACCCGGAAGGACTGTCCTATGTAAGTGATTAAAATCACCTCTTTACTGCGCTCCTCATTCAGGATGACCCCACTCCTCTCCGGGTGTGTATTTCTGCCCTCCTTCTGACTTAAATAAACTTGTTTCTCTGTGTGCTGTGTCTCTAATAATACACTTTGTACCTGTTTTTGCAGTTTTTGCCTCCTTGAAACATTCTTGTTTTCAAACGGGGTTAGAATCAGGGAACTTTGCTTCTAGCCTCTAGCCCCTGGTGGACTAGTGGCTAGGTTCAATCCCTGGACAAGGAAGTAAGATCCTCCTTCAAGACTTCTGTCCCTCCAAGAACAATACCATCTTGCATGCTCATGCTGAGAAGTGTGGGAAATGATAGAGAACCATAAGACATAGCCCCAACCTTCAAGTAACTTATAGATAGAATGGGAAGGACGATTCCAACACAGATGCCATGTTAGAGAGAGTATATCACAGCTGCTAAAGGATTTAAGGAAGTAAAGAGGACAAGAAGGCTGGAATATTCAGGATTGGATACAACTGGACCTTGAAGGGCACCTGGACCATGGCAGGCAGTACATGGTGGAGTTTCCTTCCAGTCTGGGGAAACGGAAAGAAAGAAGGAACAGTGACGCATGTGAGCGCAGAAATGGGGAAAGAAAATGGAAAGCCCTCAAGGGGGCAAATCTGAGAAAGAAAAACAAGATAAATACTTAATTATTTTTATGGGAATGGTACCACTTATTGAACACCTATTCCACCCTAAAGGGAATATTCACATTTGTTATTGTATTTAACCCTCACAAAATCTCTGCTAAGTGAGTATTATTAACCTCATTTTTACAAAAGAGGAAATTAAACATCCAGAGAGATTAAGTAATTGCTGAGAGGCAAGTACCCAGTAAGTTTCATTCCAAAATTCATGCTCTGTCCTTTGTTTCTTTCTGCCCCCAGTAATCTCAGCCCTTCTCTGAGAAGGAGCAAATTTCCACTGAAGTGAGAACGACAGGCAGAGCCGTCTTGAAAAATGGAAAGAGCTGCTTTGGAAGGTGGCAAGTTGAGGGCAATCAAGCTGAGGCTACTTTTATCCAGGCAGCTGTTGAACAAGCATTAGAGCATTATTCACAATCCTTGGGCTAAGCAAGGACAATAGAGAGATCACAGCAAAAGGACACACATCTTCCCTGTCTGGCCTTATATTTAGCAAGGGAAACAGAAGAGTAAAAAGACTTTTCCATGCCAACTTCAGGTTAGTATTTACTTTTAGGAAGGGTTTGGGAGGGGTGGAGCTTTAGTTATATCATAGCTTCTTATTTCATAAAAGAAAAAAGAGAAATCTGAAACATGTTTGGCAAATTACTAACATATATTTAATCTCAGTGCTGAGTACACAGATATCTGTTACATTACTTTTCTTCATTAGTTTGTAATGTGTCACAATGAGGCTCAAATCATTGAACTTAAGAAGTGTTGTTTTTAAAACAGATCATCACAATCATAAATCATCAGTGCCATGCTAGGGGGAAGCATAGGTTACTACAGAAGGACAACAGAGGGGCATCTAACCCAATTTAAAAAGAAGCTGGAAAAGCCAAGAAAATGGATTCTCCCCTAGAGCCTCCAGTAGGACACATCCTTGTGAATACTTTCATTTTAACTTAGTGAGACCTGATGGGACTTCTGACCTCAGCCATGTCTTCAAGAACCTGTAAGAGATACTTGGAAGTGTGCGATCAGAGTGTTTCCAAATGAGGAACAGCAGTAAGCAGACTTCTCAGAGTAAGGGAGAGCAGGGCACATTCCTGTGACCTCCAGGGGTCAGCTCACAAGTCCTGACTGTGCAGGGAGAAGGAAGGGGATCAATGATGGCTGGGACTCAATCAGGATAAACCTTTGAAGCCAGGAAAAGGAATTCGGGTTTTATGGTAAATGAAATAGGGAGCTTCTGGGGAGTCTTAAGCCAGATAGAGATGATCAGATTTCTTTTTCAAAAAGATCATTCTGATGGGAATGAGAAGGTAAACTGAGAGGAAGGTGGGACTCAACTAGGTAGGCCAGGCAGGAGTTCATCACAAGATCCTAGATGTCCAGGGCTCTGAAATAACAAAGTTTCAGTGAGGATGAAGTAATGTTTACAGAGTATTTATGAGGTGGAATTTAAAAATTTGGTGATCCATCAGATGTAGGGAGGAGAGAGCATTGAAGGTAACTTCTGAGTCTCTTTCCTGGTGGATGTGCTGCTACTTTCTGTCATAAGGAACACAGGGGCTTCCCTGGTGGTGCAGTAGTTGAGAGTCCGCCTGCCGATGCAGGGGACACGGGTTCGTGCCCTGGTCCAGAAAGATCGCACATGCAGCAGAGCGGCTGGGCCCTTGAGCCATGGCCACTGAGCCTGCGCGTCCAGAGCCTGTGCTCTGCAACGAGAGAGGCCACGACAGTGAGAGGCCCGTGTACCACAAAAAAAAAAAAAAAAAAAAGGAACACAGGAGAAATAATTTTTTTAAATGAAGATGAATTTTTTACAAATGGTGCTGGAAAGACTAGACATCCATGTGCAAAAAAGTGAATCTTGACACAGAACTTACATCTTTCGCAAAAATTAACATAAAATAGATCACAGAGCTAAATGTAAAATCCAAAATAAAACTCCTAGAAGATAACATAGGAGAACATCTAGATGACCTTGAGTTTGGTGATGACTTTTTAGATAAAACACCAAAGGCATGATCCATGAAGGAAATAATGATAAGCTGGACTTCATTAAAATTAAAAATTTCTGCTCTGCAAAAGACACTTTCAAGGGACTTCCCTGGTGGCGCAGCGGTTAAGAATCTGCCTGCCAATGCAGGGGACACAGGTTCGAGCCCTGGTCCGGGAAGATCCCACATGCCATGGAGCAACTAAGCCCACTCTCCACTACTACTAAGCCTGCATTCTAGAGCCCGTGAGCCACTACTACTGAGCTCACATGCCACTACTACTGAAGCCTGTGTGCCTAGAGCCCATGCTCCACAACAAGAGAAGCCACTGCAATGAGAAGCCCATGCACCACAATGGAGAGTAGCCCCTGCTCGCTGCAACTAGAGAAAAGCCCGCACACAGCAATGAAGACCCAGTGCAGCCAAAAATAAATAAATTAAGAAAAAGACACTTTCAAAAGAATGAGAAGACAAGCCACACACTAGGAGAAAATATTTGTGTTAAGCCAAATCTGATATAGGACTATTATCCAAAATATGAACTCTTAAAACTCAACAGTAAGAAAAATAAAACCTCATTAAAAAAATGGGCCAGGGCTTCCCTGGTGGCGCAGTGGTTGAGAGTCCGCATGCTGATGCAGGGGACACGGGTTTGTGCCCTGGTCCAGGAAGATCCCACATGCCATGGAGCGGCTGGGCCCATGAGCCATGGCCGCTGAGCCTGCACGTCCGGAGCCTGTGCTCCGCAACGGGAGAGGCCACAACAGTGAGAGGCCCACGTACCACAAAAAAAAAAAAAAAAAAAAATGGGCCAATGACCTTAACAATACTTCACCAAATAAGATATACAGATGGCAAATAACCATACTAAAAGGTGCTCCATATCATATCTCATCAAGGAAATGCAAATTAAAACAATAAGATACAACTATACACCTATTAGAATAGCCACAATCTAAAACACCGACAACACCAAATGCTGGTGAGGATGTGGAGCAATAGGAACTCTTATTCATTACTGGTGAAAATGTAAAATGATACATCCACTTTGGAAGACAGTTGAACAACTTCTTGCAAAACTAAACATACTCTTACCACAAAGGCAAAACTAAACCTACCCTTACCACAAAGTGCAGCAATCATGCACCTTGGTGTTTACCTAAAGGTGTTGAAAACATCTGTCCATACAAAAACCTTCACACATATGTTTATAGCAGCTTTATTCATAATTGCCAAAACTTAGAAACAACCACGATATCCTTCAGTAGGTGAATGGTTAAATAAATTGTGGTATACCCAGGCAATGAAATATTATTCAGCTATAAAAAGGAAATAAGCTATAAAGTAATGAAAAGACATGGAGGAACCTTAAATGCATATTACTAAGTGAAAGAAGCCAATATGAAAAGGCTACGTACTGTATGATTCCAATTGTATAACATTCTGGAAAAGGCAAAACTATGGAGGGAGTAAAAAGATCAGTGGTTTCCAGGGGTTAGAGGGGAGGGAGGGATGAATAAGTGGAGCACAGAGGATTTTTAGGTCTGTGAAAATACTCTATGTGATACTATAATGGTGGATACATGCCATTATACATTTGTCTAAACTCATAGAATGCACAACACCAAGACTGAACCCTAATGTAAACTATGGACTTTATGTGATAATGATGTGTCAGTGTAGGTTCATCAATTGTAACAAATATACCACTGTGGTGAGGGATGTTGATAATGGGGGAGGCTATGCATGTGTGGTGTCAGGGAGTATATGGGAACTCTCTATACCTTCTGCTCAATTTTGCTGTGAACCTGCTCTAAAAAATAAAGCCTATTACATTTTTAAAAAAATGAAAATGGGAACAATTTTGAGAATGTTGCATATAAGTCCTGAGAATATACAAGCAGAAAGTTTTTAATGGGTAGTTTAGTATTATTACTTCATCCTCAATTTATAGGAGGAAACTGAGGCTCAGAGGGGTAAAGAATCTTGCTCAAGGTCAAGCAGCACATTAAGTGCAGAAGGTAGAATTTGAACAGTTTAACTCCCAAGCCCACATGGGTAGCCATTGTGAAATGAGGTTTGAGGCCTATCTTAGTTTCTTATTGCTGTTGTACCATTTCAAAAGTGGGAAAAGTAAAGGGACCTAGATGGAAGTAAGCTTTCAATACTTTACTTAAAGGGGTAAAATGTTGATACCAATAGACCATGATAAGTTATGTATGTATGTGTGTGTGTTATACATGTATGTTATATGTATATGTGTGTATGTGTATGAT
>RJWK010052622.1:0-15588 GCA_004363435.1 Platanista minor | reverse complement strand
TTTTATTAACTATTTCAGAACCTGTCATCAACCTGACTACTCTCTATCTCTCTTACCATCCTTGTAATCCCAGTCACCCTCTGTCATCACCAGGACCACCAATGGTCTTCCTGCTTCTATTCTTGCACTCCCACAGAACAGGCAGAGTTATACTTTCCAACAGTATATCGGGTTATGTTACTATTCAGAGCAAACCCTCCATAGGCTTTCTATAGAGCAATGAAAATAAAACCTAGACTTCTGTTCATTACCTTTTGTAGAAGGTCTTGGCTTCCTCCGTTTCTCTGAGCTCGTTTTTTAACATTATCTCCCTTGCTTTCTCTGCTCTGTCTACCACAAAGGCCTTTCTGCCGTAGCTCAAACATGCCAAGCTTCTTCCTGCCTCAGGACCTTTGACCTTGCTGTTCCCTCCACCTGGGAGACTCTTCCTCTGTGCCTCCTAATAGCTTTGCTCCCTTGCTTCATTCTGGTCTGACCTCCCCTAACTAAGGTAGCAGCCCCATCACTCTCCATCCCCTTACACTACTTCATTTTTCTTTCTAACACTTATCACTACTCAAAATTGCACTGCCTTTGTGTATGTTTATTTTCTATCCCCTCCATCATAAGTTTAGAAAATAGAACAAGGATCTTGTCTGTCTTGCTTATCTCTAAATCCATAGTGTCTAGTTTAGTATCACCCTATAGTAGATGTTCAGTAAATATTTGCTAAAGGAATGAATGAATCACAGTTTTTGACTGAGTGAACTTGGAATTCTCAACACTCCTCATCTCACCAAATATCTGTTCCCCCCGTACTTGTTAAATATTGGTTCTATTATCTGCATTTTTTAAGATCTGTGTAGTTGAGGGATACTCCCAAGGCCTGTAAACTCCCAAGTTAATCAATCTAATTTAGCCTCCAAAGAGCGGCACATCAGAGTGCCTGACATTCTTGTGTGCCTTTGAGGCATGCAGACATACCCATGTTGAACTAGGAAGACAGCAGTGGACTTCCCAGGTGTGAACAGTCCTGGACTCTCTTCCTGGCTAGTATCTTGCTCAATGTGCACATATATTTGAATTTGATTTCACATCTGACTCCAGACCTACCTTTGGCTGAGGGTTTGGGTGGGTTAGTGGAAAATACATCCATAACTCCCCCAACTCCCAAGAGAAAGGAAAAGATACTGAAATTGTCAGAAGAATAATAGGATAGTCAAAAGTATATAGCAAACTGGTTATTTATGTAAAATGTGAAAAAAAATAGAAATTATATCTTTTACCAGTAGATGTATCTGTCATAAACACATCTGAGCAATCAGTATCTATTTCTCTTTTTTGATTTTTGTCGTGTGAATCTGTCTCCCTCAAGGCTAGATGCTCAGTCCTCCCTAGTTAACTTTAATTCCCCAGAGTTCCTTGGTCTCTTAGTGGTTTATATCAGCGTGCTCTCATCTGAAAGCCCAAGGCCCAGCAGTGGTCCTTTAGATGGTGTTTCAGTTGGGACAAATGAAGCCCTTTGTTGATTGGGTAGAGTAATCTGTGCACATGCAGAGATTTAAAGTGCTTTATAATGTGGTAAATATTGCAAGCCAAGAGCCAACTAAATTGCAGTATAAATAAGGTTTGTGATGACAAAAGATTTTAGTGTAAAGACATCAGTTCAACTGAAGAAGTCACAGATATCAGGCTCACCATGACCTGAATGAAATATCCTTTAAGACCGCCACCTCTTTCCCTGATTCTATACTCCCTGAGGGAACTTCTGACTATTAGTTTGGCTTCCCAGTTATTCTGAAACCGGAAAGGAAGTGTCACCATGGGTTCTCCCCCAAAGTAAGTTATTCGATCTTAGCCTTTCAAATGTTAATACCTTTTAATTCAGTAATTTGTTTTATTTCCTATGGAAAGAATCAGCAGTACAGTCAGAAATTTAGTATAAGAATATTTATGACAGCATTAGTTACAATGATGAAAATTTTGGAGTAACAAATGTTATATATTTAAGAGTGGTCTGTCAAGATACTTGAATATAAATTATTATGTATGCCATCATTAAAAAACATATTTTAGTGTCTACAAAATGATATAGGAAAATGCTCGCACATGAAACAAACTGGATATAAAACTCTGCTTAGTATGATCCATTGTGTGTGTATATGTGTATGTGTGATGTAAAATATTGTAAGGAAAGATACCAAAATGTTCATGGTTGTTTCAAATGATAATTAGAAGGATGGGTTTTATTCTCCTTTGTATTCTTTTTCTTCTACCTTATATATTTTTTGTAATTTCTAAAGTTTGCATGAGTATGTAATACTTTTTAAATTAGAAAACGATACATAAATTTACATCTATTTTTGTGATATTTCAGTCAAACACAACTTTTTCTGAAATACATCATGTTCTTTCTACACATTTTCCCCCTGTTAGAAGAGTTAGTTTACAGAGGTCACTAAGCTCTAAATTATTTATATACATTACTAAGGATGGAGTCCCTAAGAATATGCAATTTTTAAATGTGACTTAAATAAAGATATGCAGGAAACTGTAAGAATTTTCATCTTTAAGTATGATCACAGCAATGAAATGATACAATTAAAATTCTTCCTTAAATTCCAAATGCCCAGGTGCTTGTTACTCATCAGGTTCTTGAGTTAATTACCGAAAAAAGTGAGTAAGTAACACAAACTGTGACATATCTATTCTACCCCCCATCTCTGAAACTATGCAGAATTTGCTTTAAAAACTATGCAAAAATGGCAAACCCCCATAGAGATAAAAGATCAAGGGAGGGAATGAAAGATGAAGCAGCAGATGAGATAATAGACAAGATAATTACAGAGCTTTAAAAGCCTCCGATTTATTTTTAAGCTGTAAGAGCTCTATTTAGAAAAGCCCATAGCTAACTTTATGTGAATCTTGAATGAATTGTTCTGAAACATGTGAATAGTAATGAAATGAAGGAAAGGAAAGTTTGCTTTGCTTTCTGTGTAACGCCTATTCTGGCTGACCCATAGCTAAGGTGGCCCAGTGGGCTCTGTCCTTCACACACAGAGTTAATGCCACTGACCTCCCCGTCAGTAGATCAAGGACTGGGTTTTGTAGGACAAACTATTTCTCTTTTTCTCTGTCTCTCTCTGGTTTTCCACCATGACCCACACAATGAAACTGCTGTCTTTTCAGAAGAATTAGGAAGCTTCTTTCTGTCCCTCCCTCACCGCTCCCCAAGAGAGGACAAGCAACTTATCTCAGTTGTGAGGTAGAGAACAGACTGATGGTTTTATTTTTGAGCTCAGGTGTTCTCAGATAGGACTTGCTCTTTTCTTTGGAATCTCCCACTGGCCACATGTAACATTCCATCCTTTGCTGTGCTCAGTCCTACAGCTGGGAGTCCTACAGTTTCCATTTGTACTACGTAGATTGGATGGGCAACCCACGGTCTAGATGCAAGATGTTCCAAATATTAAAAGGCAATCTTTTGGTCTCTATCTGGCTCCATTGTCTAACTTTTTAGATGTTTCCAAATTCAGAGAGGGAATAGGTTTTGCCTGCTACTTCGGAGAACCCCCAAAACCTGCATTTCCTTGAGTGGTCTTAAATTAGTACTGACCTGTCCACACGATTTCAGGATGGATCTCTCATGTAAGCAACAATATAAAGCTCAATATTGCCAATGTTGTCAATCATGTGAAAGGTTGAGATTTAGGCTACAGTATGTATTTTAACTGGCACATTCTAATTGACAAACTTAACAGGTATGAATAGTATTGCCATATGATCCAACAATCCCACTTATGGGCATATATCCGGAGAAAACTCTAATTCAAAAAGACACATGCGGGCTTCCCTGGTGGCGCAGTGGTTGAGAGTCCGCCTGCCGATGCAGGGGACACGGGTTCGTGCCCCGGTCCGGGAAGATCCCACATGCCGCAGAGTGGCTGGGCCCGTGAGCCATGGCCGCTGAGCCTGCGCGTCCGGAGCCTGTGCTCCGCAATGGGAGAGGCCACAACAGTGAGAGGCCCGCCTACAGAAAAAAAAAAAAAAAAAAAAAAAAAGATACACGCCCCCTAATGTTCATAGCAGTACTATTTACAATAGCCAAGATACGGAAGCAACCTAAGTGTCCATCAACAGATGAATGGATGAATAAGATGTGGTACATATATACAATGGAATACTACTCAGTCATAAAAAAAGAATGGACTCATGCCATGTGCAGCAACATTGGTGGACCTACAGATTATCATACTAAGTGATGTAAGTCAGTACAAGAAAGACAAATACTATGATATCACTTATATGTGGAATCTAAAATATGACACAAATGAACTTATTTATGAAACAGAAACAGACTCACAAACATAGAAAACAAACTTATGGTTAACAAAGGGGAAAGGGATTGGGGAAGGGATAAAGTAGGAGTTTGGGATTAGCAGATATAAACTTCTATTAATATATATAAACTAGATAAACAACAAGGTCCTACTTAGCATAGCACAGGGAACTGTATTCAATATCCTGTAATAAACCATAATGGAAAAGGAAAAGAAACGAACAGGTATGATTTATGTGAAAGTGGGGTTCTAGAAAACAAAATCTCAGCATTCTTGGGAAGAATAGATGGATTATTGATGACTTTAGGATTAGAGGAAACACTGCGGCTTCTCGGACAAGGAAACGAATTAGAGATTTATTTTGGAACATCATTTATAAGGAATTTTTACCTGGTTCAATTCAGGATCCAAATCTGTGCATGGCAATATTATGCTCAAAATATTATGCTCAAAATGTAATACATCTTTTTCCAGCAGAAGACGAATTTAGAGCCACAGTTCTTGACTCTATGAAGATGTTATTTCCTTAGGTGTAGGTAACACAACCTACTTTTAAAACTAAGCAGTATGTTATATCAGTCCTGGTCCTCCAAGAAGCAGATGCCAAGACAGGAGTAAACAGGCAAAGGTTTTCTTAGGGGAACTGCCTGTGTGAGAGAAAATGGGGAGGGAGCTGAAAAACGAGTCTGCAGACCTGATGCAAGTCTGATGCTAAGTGAAGGAAAGAAAAAGGAAAGACTGAATAGAAGCATGCCAAGACGCAAGGCTGTCAGGGAGTCCTGGAGCTGTCAGAAGATTTCTGGGTCTCCCAGGAATGGGCCTGCCTAAGCATCCCTGTCCACTCAGCCACTGGCTGAGAACAGCGTGGCAAGAGCGGCACCAATCACAGTGTGGTGATGGATTTCACAGTGTTCCAGCTGGGGCCTTGGTCAATTTGCTCCCCCTTGTTGGGGGTCTGCGAGACCTATTACCCTTGCCACCAGACCTGGGATTTGGCAACCAAGAGGAACAAAACCAGATGGTTTTCAAAGCCGTATTCCCACTGTAATTTGCTGGGATGATCCCACCAGCAGAATGTTGTTTTCACTTACCTAGGGAAGAACTGACTTAAAAATACATTGTTTCTGGTATGTCATGGACATGACCGAGAAACGTTCAGAGGAAAACAATTTGCTAAAGAACAAGACAAACTCAAGGGGTATTCAGATTTTGGCAAGAATCATTCATTTGTGCCCCCCTAAGGTAGGGTACCGCATACAGCATCCCATACTGTTCTTTTATCAAGGCACGTGTTTACTCTGAATACTAGGTCCCAGTTACCTACTAAATATCAGAATTCCCAATGTGTGGTGTGCATGTGCATGCATGTGTGCATGTGTGCACGTGTGTGTGAGATGAGTGGTGCTGAGGAGCTGGGGAGAGAAGCAGAGAGAGATCTGAGCTCCCTAGAGCTCAAACACATGTCAGTAATCAGTCAATAACTAGTTGGCACATGTGGAGCTAAATTTAAACATATGTTTTTGATTTTAAAAACCTTGTTCTGACTGCCAAAGGAAGAGAGGATCTTAAATTTTTCTTTTAACCATCCTGAATTTATAATCGGGTGGTCTTATGAAGCAAAACATAATAAAATGCATTTATCGGAAACACATTTATGCTTGTACCAGAGGAACAGGGTCATAATAATTTATCTAAAAGTTTTATGGTGGATTATGCTAGGCATTTGTTTCCCAAAGCTTTTGCATATTTCACATAGGCCTGTGTAATGTAATTTTTACAATGGGTTCCTCAGATCAATCACGTTTGCTATTCCCAAGATCTTTTCTCATGGGTACACAAGGATGGGGTGATGTTTCATTGTTGTAAGGTGAGAATCTGAAAAGGCTTGTAGGGTACAGTCTCATCGGGTCTCTTGAAATTACCATGCAATGGGATGGGGTATAAACTTTCTCGAAAACCGGTATTCTGGCTATGTAGTCCTCTCCACACAGAGTGGCTTCCTGGATCCCCAACATCATCTGAGAGCAGGATAGCTGGCTTTCAGAACTCTTCACCCTCATTAAAGAGCTCTCTCTGAGCTGTGCTCCAGCACTATGTTCAACAGATAGACGTTGACTTCAGTGGATGCAAGTTTTTAAAAAATGCCTATGTGAAACTTGCTGTTTCTTATTGCAGGAGTATTGGTGAGGTGATTGTCCATTACATTACAATATCCCCTTCTCCTGGGGACTTTCTTACTTGTGTCAGTTCTTTGAAAGGCTGTGTTCCTCCAATGCACCTGATAAATGTTTCCTTCACAGGCGCTTAGCGTCTTGACTCTGATCTTGCTTTCCTCGTTGCTTTGCCACCAGGAAGCTGAGAGGCAAATTCACAATTGGTGTTTAATCATTATACAGACCTCATAGTGCAACTGGCAGTGTCCTAAATTTACTTCAGTTTACTCTTCTACCTTTACTTACTTTTTTATTGAGGTGTAATTGACATAGCATTATATGAGTTTCAGGTATACAACATAATGGTTTGAAATTACCTTTACTTTGTTATCATTTGCTTGTACAGTATTGATTTTTTTTTTTTTTCCACTCCACAACAATTGGCTTTCGGGAAAAGACGTGGTATAAGTTTAAAAAAAAAAAAAAAAAGTAAACTTTCTGGAATTCTACAGTGAACCTAATACCAAATCCAAGTCATTCCAGATCCCCAAGAATCTTTATGCTCATTTTCTGACGATCTCTAGGGTTGCAAATGGTATGGGTATGGTCTCATTTCCCAGAAGAAGGCAGTTAATCACAACACACAGCATCTGTCAGAGAACATAGCTCTGGTTTACTGCTATGAGAATGTTAGCTGGTCCTGAGAGTAGATGTACTGATGCATTCCATGTGTGCATGCTGGTGTGTGCGTGTGCGCGCACGCGCACGTGCACGTGTGTGTGTGTGTGTGTGTGTGTGGCAGAAGCAGAGAAGGTTTGATATTCACCAGGGGATAAACAAAGAACATGGCAACATTGTCACCTGGTTGCTTCTCCTGCCTCTCCCTCCTTCATTTATTGGTCTTCCAGAGCTGAGTCACATTGACAGGTTCACTCCTCTCTAAAAAGCACACCTCTGGCCCTCGCATTGCTGGTCACTCGGGTGCCTGAACTCTTCCTTTTGTATGGCACACACTTTTACTACTGAATTCTAATCCTCTTCTTCATTTCTCTTCCCGGCTTGGCTTTTCTGCCTCAGTTTCCTTCTGTTCCTCACAGCCTTCACCACTGAGCAAAGTAACATCTGATGCTCTTGTTACACAGCTTTGTTTTTGGAGAGGCCATTACAAATTTACAGAGATAAAAATAACAATGTGAATGATGTATCGTGCAAATCTCTTTAAAAGCCTACAAAAACAGCAGAAAGAAATCAATTAGAATTACCATGGCAACTACCAACAATTTTATATGCAAGAATGAAATAAAATAAAATAAGAAAAGTCACCAAATAAAGCATAAACTGATTGAAATACCATGAAGCGTTTATGAAGTAAACACTGTAGAGTGAATCCTCGTGAAAGTAGATTTCATTAAGGTAAATGAAATATGGTTTCACTCTTCATTACAAATGAGCAAGGTATACATAGTGGAATAAACTATTGTTGATGAACTCTTAATGATGTAATTTTTCAGTTAAAAGTATTTTTGGAAAACAATTTTAGACAGATTGGGAAAGTAAATTAAAATGTATAAAATGCAACTTTAAATAATAGTTTTTCTAAGGGAAGATTTCTTTACATCTAAGAATATTTAAAACCTATATATTAAATTTGATAGAGGTAAATTCAAGAAGTGGGGCTTGATGTATAGCAGAGGTAACTGATAGAAGTCAGAAAAGAACATAAGACTCTAGGACATGTGTGATCTGAGTTTCTGTCTTATCCCCCGGAGTCAGAATAGCAACTCCCATTTCCTAGATCAGTGGTTCTTGACCCTGACTGCAAATAAAAATCACCTGGGTCACTCAGAGCTAAATAACCCAACATCACTATGTCTGGAATCCATCCTAAACCTATTAGAACATGTGAGGGTGTGACCTGAGCATTAGGATTTTTGAAGGTTTCCTTCCACACGACTCTATGTACAGCCAGTACTGAGACCCGGGGTTGAGTCCTTTCCTCAGCTTGCTTGCACTCCTTACCCACCTACCATATTATCAGGACGTTCAGCATCTCCCTGTTGAAGCTCCAGGGGGAGGCAGAATGAGGCCCCTCCCGAAAGATGTCTGCCTCCTAATCTCTGGAACCTGTGAATATGTTAGGCTACATGGCCAAGAGGAATTTAGGTTGCAAATAGAATTAAGGTTGCTCATCAGCTGACCTTAAAATAACGGAATTATCGGGGCTTCCCTGGTGGCACAGTGGTTGAGAGTCCGCCTGCCGATGCAGGGGACGTGGGTTCGTGCCCCGCTCCGGGAAGATCGCACGTGCCGCGGGACGGCTGGGCCCGTGAGCCATGGCCACTGGGCCTGCGCGTCCGGAGCCTGTGCTCCGCAACGGGAGAGGCCACAGCAGTGAGAGGCCCGCGTACCGCAAAAAAAAAAAAAAAAAAAAAAAAAAAAGGGGAATTATCCAAGTGATCCCAATATAATCACAAGGGTCCTTACGAGTGGAAGAGGGAGGCAGAAGAAAGAGAGCCAGAGAGAACGGGTCAGTCTGACGTGCTTGAGCAAGAGGGTTACCAGCCAAGGAGTGTGGGCTGCCTCTAGATGCTGGAAAACGTGAGGAAATGGATTCTCCCCTGGAGCATCCAGAAGAGACGCAGCTCTGACACCTTGCTCCTACCCCAGTGGAGACTCATTTCAGACTGCAAATCTACAGAACAGTAAGATAATCAAGCTTTGTTGTTTTAAGCCACTACAGTTTGTAGTGATTGGTTATAGCAGCAATAGAAAACCAATATATCCTGTCTCCATAAATGACACCCCCCCAAAAAAAAAAAAAATTCTGGACCTTATATAGTCCAAAACAGTCAGTACAACTTCTACACCTAAGATGTTTCTGGCTCTTCAGCCATGTTACTATGGTGTATTTGCCCTTTGCAGTTCCACAGAAGATTCTGGTTCACTCTGAGATGCTGGCTTACTGTCCGGATTCCCATTCAGGCGTCTGCGGTCCTTTAAGAGATACAGCTCCTTCAACGTTGGTTCTTCAGCTGCTTTATTGAGGCTCAGCTTTTTCACTCATGTCGTTTCCTTTCAGGAATCTACACCCTCAAGGTGTAGATAACTTTCCCTTTCCTGACATGAAAACATAAGTTTCCTGATTAAACCTCCTTTTGGGGACAAAAGAGTACTCAACTTCTATTCCTCCATCACTGCTGGGTGCACAGGTTTTCATTTTACTCTTTCCTCTCAAAACAGGATGATCTGCCCTGCACCAGCCTGTTGAAGTTAAGCTAGCTTCCAGATGATTCCAGGACGTCCTCACCTCCCTTCTCTAGATGTGAGTTCCAGAGTTGGTTTTCTGAGTGTTCCTTTTCCATAGAACAGTAAAAAAACACAGATTAATTCATCTCCAGCAGGGCATCCTGTTATATGGCATCTCCCACTGTCACCTGAGAATAATGTAAGCTCAAAATGTGATGCAGCTAAGGCTAAACATTATTTTTGGGGGGTGGGGGGTTCATAGGATCTTTTGGATACTAAAACGATTTATATAACTAATGGCTTTGAATGAGTTAGAAAGCTGGCATAAGGAGTATCAAAATTTAAGAAAGACATCACCGTTGACATTATTCAGAAAATCACATTGGTGTCCTCACTTTGATGTAATGGCCTCACGTGTATGATGGTACTCCCACCTTTTGTTTAGTCACTGGACTGGAGTCCATCTCTATTGCTGCAACCATCCAAATCCTTTGAGGGAAAAACTTGATATTAATTGTTAATGGTGATATGAAAAATTATATCTCAAAGTCCACTCCTCCTGCCAATTTGTTTCTCTCTGATGAGAAAGCATCAGGTGTAATTGTAGTTCTGCCCTAACACGGGGATGATTGCATGTTCAAGTTTAATGATGCTATTTTATAGCTGCTCTTACCTTGGAATAAAACATAATTGGTATGGAATCCTTGAAAGGCCATGTGTGAAAATACCAGGGTGGATGTGTCAATATACTGTGAGTGGAGCAGTGGGAAAGAAAAATGGGGAAGAGGGAGTGAGCGAAATTATAACGGAGACTGGTGGAGTGTAAACTGGCAAAGCATGAAATTTGTGTTTATTATTCCTTTCTTTGCAAGTTTCAGAGTTAGAAATTTTCTTATGGGTAGAAACAGCCGGTAGTATGTAAATTACATTTCAATAGAGCTGTTAATTTAAAGAAGGCACTGGGTACCTGCTTCTGCTTTAGATACAGTGTCTCCTGTAGGTTAAGAGGTGCCCTGGAATCTCAATCCAATTTCAGGAGAAAGAGACAGCTTAACTGGAGTAGAGGAGTGGGTACAATCTCTTCTTTATTCTTGTAGCTTCGGGCAAGTGACATGCACTGTTGGTTAATTTAATCCACTCTCTCTCCTAGAACAGGCAAAGCTTATTTAACTTCATGCAAAGTGTTTACCAATGCAAGAATCAGCTTTAAACGTGATTGTTTTAAAGTCCCTAATGGGCTCTGCTGAGAACTAAAGGTTACAAAAGAAAGCAGTTTTTTATTTTAATATTCTCTTCAATACTGAGGTGGTTACTATAAAAGCAAGTGTTGTAATGCAGAGATAAATTAGAATCCTGGGTTTGGAAGCCAACGGAAAACATGGAATCCTTGTGGGAAAAAAATTACGTAAGTAGGTTATAAGCTCCAGAGTGCTCTAAATGAATAAATGGTGTGCTGGGAGAATGAATGCATGAATACATGTTGGAAAGTTCAACATATGTTCTGTATAATATTTGGTAAATATGAGAGTCTGACAACAACAACAACAACAACAATTCGGAGAGAAGTGATACAAGCATGCTTTCCTAGAGTTAGCAGATTCAAAGCGTAAGGTCTAATTGTGTGCGTGTGTGGTGTTTTGGGGTTTTTTGTTTTTGTTTTGCGATACGCGGGCCTCTCACTGTTGGGGCCTCTGCCGTTGCGGAGCACAGGCTCAGCGGCCACGGCTCACGGGCCCAGCCGCTCCGCGGCACGTCGGGTCTTCCCGGACCGGGGCCCGAACCCGCGTCCCCTGCATCGGCAGGCGGACTCTCAACCACTGCGCCGCCAGGGAAGCCCGTGTGTGTGGTTTTAACTTTACATTGACATAAAGGAAATACATTGCAGTAATTTTGGTGTTAGCCAGACCTGGGTTTGTGGGTTAGCTCTACTATGAACCCGGTTTTTGAGCTTTTTGACCTTAGGGAAGTTACTTTACTTCTCTAAATCCTGGTTTCCTTATGAGTACAAAGAAATGCGTAAAAAAATCCCTTGAACAGTCGTTGAGAAGAAATAATGTGTAGTCAGTTGCTCATTAAATGTTAGTCCTCTCCTTCACTTAAATAATCCTGTGATGCCTAATAAAAACTGAAAACTAGTCTTTGGGGAAAATAAGAAAGAAACAGAGGATAAGAAAGGCAGTTGAACGGACAGGAAATACAGAAGATGGTACGAGTTCCCTTATCGCATTTGCTTGTGTGGCAGGTCATTTAACCAAGCCAGTCATAAACTGATTTTTCTCTGTATTCTTCCATCGTAGCTAATATTTATATTTGGAGACACAGATCCCCCCAAATGGGAATAGCACCAAACTAAAGGCATTTAAAACCAACATGAGGAGACTTTTCACTCAAAAGAGCAAAATAAGTTAAACCCTGAAGCAAAGGTTTTTGAAAAGGGAAACATAAAATCAATATGATAGCCTCAAACAGCATTTTAAAAGATTCGAAATAGTGTATGAAATAGAGTAAGTTTTATTCCATGAAAGTCTCATTTCAGACAGACACATACATGCAATGCATATGTGTGTAACAGGTCACAGTGTAAAATGTATTTCTTGCTGTGGGTTGAGGTTAAAAAAAGAAGAAAGGTTAAAAGTCACTGCTCTAAAGGGAAAGAAATAGCTATGTTCCTTTTCAATAAATGCGATTCTCTTTTGGCCTTGTTCATTCAAAGACAGTGTCATTGCTTCTGGGAAGGTCGGCTTCATTCTCAATATCCTTGTCCTTGAGTCATGTCCAAACTATTCATGTATTATTTCAGTTCATGATGTACTTTATCAATACTTCCATACATTTCATCAGGAGAGAGATGTCACAAACATTGTCAAGTTGAAGTAAGAAAAAAAATGTGAAAGCAAACTGATACTTTCATTTTCTTGCAATTCCTGAAAGGGAGTGTGAAAAAATATTAAGTGATGAGGAATACAAAATAGGCTCATCCTGCTTTTTTCTAAAGAATGTTTTCCTAAGTCATCTAAAAGCCCTAGAGCAATGAAAATATTTAAGTGAATGAATAGATGGAAGATAACCGTGAAGGAACTGGCACTGAACAAGATTAGTGTTGGTAGAAAAAAGCAGAACCCTGGCAACAGGGAGCTAACACTCAAAGAACTCCTGTGCTGGGACCAACATTCCATCAGGTGCTTCAACAACATTATCTCATTTAATTCTTAAACAGGGGCCCAGGGCACATATTTCCATTTTACAGCTGAGAAAAATGAGGCTCTAATTGGTTGAGTCACTAGCCCAATACAGTCACAATTCTAACGCAGATCCTCCTGCTTAACTCCAAGGTTGAGCTGCATCTGTTCCCATCTTTTTCTTGGGACACCTGTCCTTTCAGTTCTGCTTCTTGCTTTTGTGCCTCTGCCCCTTGGAAACCCATTTCTTCACTCCTGTTAGTGTTTCATGCCTTCTCCTCATCAAAACCTATTTTCTGGGATAAGTTATTTACACCAAAATGCTGGTGATCGTGCTGGTTTTCCTCATGTTATAACAGGGATCAAAACTTAAAGAAATTCCTCCAAGGTGAAATTTCAAAAACCATGGAAAAGGTCTGAGACATTTTAGAAATAGGGGATGGGGGAAGAGGAAAGGGAGAGAAATAGTTTATGATGTTCCTATATCTTTCCAATAAGACACTCTTTAATGTTGCCGGTCTTTAATAGCTATAGTTCTTTCCAGATGATGGAAAGCTGCCCAACCTGTAATCCACCTCAGGATCAACCTGACTCTTCCATGTGCTTTGCATTCCAGGTCTGTTAAATCCCGTTTGCTTTGCTTACATGCTGTTTAAAAATAAAACAAATTACAGTTAAGTAGGCTACCAAAGAGGTTTTTAAACTATCGCCTGGTCAGAGACTTCATTTTCTTCTGCTTTCGACCCCACACTGCACACAAATCAACAAACGACTGACACATAATATGCAGAATCGACGGAAAGAAGTAACAGCAGTGCAAGCTTTCCTTGTAGAGTTGACGTCCAGTGCTCACATTCCCAGGCCTCAATGCATTAAGAAGCCCAGTTCTAGCCACAGATAAAAATGCTGGGGCTCTCCTCCATCTCCCCTGGGCTCCCTTTGGTCTAGTGGCCCTGATGTGGCACAGCGGGGAAGCATACTCAGGCGGTAGCCAAGTGGCGGTAACGTAAAGACGCATGGCATGGGACACATTATTGCTCCTACAGGGCTGGCTGGCCAGGGTCCCAGTACAGACTGACCAAATTCCCCCACAACGACTCCATCACTCTCAGCACACGCTCTGGGTGCAGGGGCTAAACCTTTCCGCTAATGCAAAATCATGAACATATTCTCCTAGATTACCACCTGTAAGTGTTACCGTCTTGCCCTTCGCATATAGGTCTATAATCCCTCTAGTATGGATTTAGTTATGTTGAGCTGTAGGGCTATAATCTCATTCTTTTTTTCCATTTGGAGATCTAATTGCCCCAACTCCGTTTTGCAAAAAGACTCTCCTTTCCCTTCTGCCCTGCAATCCTTCCTTTGTCATAACAGAAGTGTCCAAATATGGGTATGTCTGTTTCTTTACCTCTTCATCCTGCCCTAGGTCCATATGTCTATCCTTATGCTGATACCACACTCATTTGGTATCAGGTAGAGTAAGTCTTCCCATCTTGTTCTTCATCTTCAAGAAAATCTTGGCTATTTTTAGCCTTTTGTATTTCAAATTAAAATTAGAATCAGTTTATCCAATTCCTTTAACAATTTCTTGGGGTTTTGATTGAGATTACATTGAATCTATATATCAATGTTGGAAGAATTACAGTTTTTATAGGATTCAATTTCCAGTCTGTGTTCATAGGATACCTATTAGGTCTCCCTAAATGGCTTTTAATTTTTTTTTTCATAAATAGAAATGACTTTATTTTAAAATATTTGTGGAAAATTAGGTAAAGGGCATATGGGATCTCTCTGTACTATCTCTCAAAACTGCCTGTGAATCTAGTTTTCTCAAAACAAAAAGTTTTAAAAAACTGTGTTATTCAATGGTAGTATCTTTTTTGCCATCTGTAGGTTCCTCAATACATCAACATACACTGAAATATTTAAATTGTACGTAATGAAAGAGAATGAAAGACATCCTGCTCTAGTGTTTATGTTGCCATTTTTAGGGTAATTGACTCAACGTCAACTCCGTATTAATTTTTTTTTTTAGCAGTCATATTGCTTTATTTTTTTTCTTTTATTTATTTTTTTATACGGCAGGTTCTTATTAGTCATCCATTTTATACACATCAGCGTATACATGTCAGTCCCAGTCACCCAATTCATCACACCAAGACCCCCACCCCGACCCCCTTGCCGCTTTCCCCCCTTGGTGTCAATACGTTTGTTCTCTACATCAGTGTCTCAATTGCTGCCCTGCAAACCAGTTCATCTGTCATTTTTCTAGATTCCACATATATGCGTTAATATGAGATATTTGTTTTTCTCTTTCTGACTTGCTTCACTCTGTATGACAGTCTCTAGATCCATCCATGTCTCTACAAATGACCGAGTTTCGTTCCTTTTTATGGCTGAGTAATATTCCATTGTATATAGGTACCACATCTTCTTTATCCATTCCTCGGTCGATGGGCATTTAGGTTGCTTCCATGACCTGGCTATTGTAAATAGTGCTGCAATGGACACTGGGGTGCATTTATCTTTTTTTTTTTTTTTTTTTTTGCGGTACGCGGGCCTCTCACTGTTGTGGCCTCTCCCTTTGTGGAACACAGGCTCCGGATGCGCAGGCTCAGCGGCCATGGCTCATGGGCCTAGCCGCTCCGTGGCATGTGGGATCTTCCCAGACTAGGGCACAAACCTGTGTCC
>RJWK010052621.1:0-15505 GCA_004363435.1 Platanista minor | reverse complement strand
GCGGCCATGGCTCACGGGCCCAGCCGCTCCACGGCACGTGGGATCTTTCCGGACAGGGGCACGAACCCGCGTCCCCTGCATCGGCAGGCGGACTCTCAACCACTGCGCCACCAGGGAAGCCCTAAGAACTTTTTAAGCTTGGGTGGGACATACATCTGGGAAGCCTATGGCATTAAGCAGCTCCGTGAATTTTGCGATGCCTCCCAATGCCAAAAAGAGTAAGATGAGAGTGAGGGAAGCTATCCAAGAATTGAAAAGACTTTGCAAACTGGTATTTTTTTACAAGTTAGTTTGTCTTCTGTGTAGATTGGTTTGAAGAGAGCAGGTACAAAGGCAGGAAAAAGCCTCCAAAAGGCCCTTGTAGGAGTCCACACAAGGCTCTCTTGGCGTGGGCTAGTGAGTCTTGATTGAGATGATGAGAAGGAAAAATAATTGAATGCTTTTGGTTGTTGGATGTGGTAGAGGAGGCATCAAAGCAGCCTCCATAGTGTTTGGCCGCATTTACTGGGTGGATGGTGGGAACATCCACCTCCCCGAGGGAGGGACCGTGGGATGGGGACTCCTTGGGCGCTGGGGAAGCTGGCGGATAATGGAGGGCCAGGGTCCCAGGGAGGACCCTCGGAGAGGAGCAGCATTTGGGAAGAAGAGAGAGTGGGCAAGTGTAGCTAACGGACCAAATCAGGAGAGACTTAAAACTCAGTAACCTTGGCAACAGAGCCGCAGTGAGGGCTGAGGGAGGTGTGGGAGGTGAATCCATGGAGCATGCAAGTGTAGACAGTGCTTTCTGCAAATTTGTGAAAGGGAATGGAGAGAAGGGGACATGGGACTGAGAGATGAATCTCCTAATTTTGTTTTGTAACAGATACCAAGGTCTCACCAGAATGTTTTCCTGAAACCTTATTTAAAATTTCTAAGTTTCAGAACTTTCGATGCCTTTCTGACTGGCAGTTCATTAGCAGCAAGTTGGAGGCTTTGGGGAGGGAAGCAGAACAGGCAAGTGGAGGGGTGCACATGACTGCAGTCTTTAAGGGGGAAGACCTGCAAACGCAATTATAGCAGCCTTGTCATGGTGGTCTGGGGCTTTTGGTGTAAATAGAGTTAGCCCCACAGAGTTGAAAAAGCTCTGAGGCCGCTGTGGGTATAAAGCACGCGATGGTTATCGAAAGTGTATGTGCCTGACAAAGATTTCCATCAAAATGTGAGGGCCCAACAAGTTGTGGTGCCAAAGTGGTCAAGTGGTTTTCTAGAAAATTCCCTTAATGGCAGTAGCACGGCCCCCAGTACAACTGTAAGAAGTACAGTCACTTTAAAACGTCTCTGCCCTCTTTTTGGACACCATGTAATTCTATCCCTTTTATGAATGTCCTCCTCAACCCTAAATTTGTGTGCGCTTCCCTAATGGAACACGTCTTTACACTCAGGAACCATGTTAATTTATGGTGTATTTTGGGATTCTAAGGAATGCAAAATGGGGTGGTAATACGACTTCTCTTTGTTTTACTCTGAAGAGGTTTTTACTACCGGGTGCTTGACATCTTCCACCTTAGTTTATCTTTAATTTATCTTTCACTGGAACCATTTTGTCCCTTAGCTCTGTTCTAATTACCTCTCAAAATGGTCAGATTTACAGGCAACACATGACAGAGAAAATGCACAAAAAATCAGCCAGCCTCTCCTGACATTCAACAGCAGCCCACGTCTAAATAGTGGAAAAGTTTATTTGCTTTTTCTGAGGATGTGCTAAGTGATTTTGCAGTGTGAGTGGTATGGCCTTCTAGCTCTTAGGCCTGCATTTATTAAATGAATTTGTTCTCTAACTCAAGTGTTAAGTGTGTATTATGAAACCTCAAAGGCAAGTTCAGTGATTGCAACGTGCAAATATTTTTAAAATTATGTAATTAAGTAGGACTTGGCCTTCGAGGTCCACCGAAGTAATTTATTAATTGAACAGTCTGATTTAATTGTATGTTATTTTCATTTATTCAGGGAAGGGCCTGCATCTTCTGAAGACAGAGGAGCCTCTTGTGCGCCTTGTCCCTGGAGGTGCAGAGGTCTCTCCAAGAAATTTTTAGCACCCAATTAAATATTAACCGGGAAGAGAGGACTTGTTCCTTCTGTCCCTGATACTCTGTTTTGATGTCTGAGTCTGGTGATTTTAAAGGAGAAAGAAAAAAAAAAAAAAAATCCTGTTGGGTAAAATTATTTGTAATCAGCTCGGTTTATCGTGACATTATTTAAAAGTGAATCACTCTTTTCTTCTTAATTGTGCCAGTGTACAGGGTTATATAAAGCAAGCACATAAAAAGAGAAGCCCCTTGAATTCAGCAATAGCTGCATCCAGCCACAGCTACAGCCTTGCCGTATCTGTTTCCTTAAAATGTCATTTTAAAGGTATTGTGGTTTTAGAGCAGCAGCTGTGACTGAAAACTATGTAAACTAAGCTGTTCTTGCTCATATCATTTTTATATTCTTATGTCAGACCAGAAGGCTGCTTTAAATTTATTTTTCATTGTGTATTAGTTCTAGAGCCCGTTTTTTTTTTTTTCCTTCCTTGGGAACATATGTTCTTTGGTCCTTGTGATACTCGAGCGCTTAGGAAAATAACAATTGTTGGTGGGCGGGGGAGAAAACAGGTCTCAAAATAGCTTTTTTTTATTTGCGCGTTGTATTTGGGAGAAGGTGAATCTAAAAAATGAACTTTCACAGGTAGAATTGGGGTGCCTAGCATCTGTGTTTTAGGAAGTGGAAGAATTCAGGCATACTGTAGCGTACTAAGTCACGTGACAGGCAGTAACTTTTAGAAGCCCAGATTACTTTCCCAAAAAGGAAATACTTTTTGTTGCTATTAAATATAATTTATATTGCTACTTCAGAACTTTTTTTTTTTTTTCCAGTGAGCCCATTTACTTAAATTCTTAGTTAATATTTCTGTATAGTTCCGTCTTTGTCTCCGGAGCTCGCCTTTGCAAATTCTCACTTAATTTGTGGTTGTGGATCAGTATTTATTCATACCACGTGGTACCTCTCACCTGATCAAGTGACAGCATGGTGTCACATCAACCAGCTGAATGTTGGAGTGACTTTTGAGTAACGGTGGCAAAGAAGGTACAGAGGGTTGAAGGAAACGACAATCATGAGATGTTTTTTTTTTCCTGTCCTATGTATTTCAACATGTATAACGCCTTGACTCTGCTGTGGAAATTTGGAACACTGGATAGAGAAATATTCCTTTTCCTAAAGAATTGTAAAAGCAAAGTAGAAAGTCTGAGGTATTAGAGCTTTCCATGGTAAATATAATTTGATTACGTGTGTTCGTAATTTCCCTCAGAGCTCAGGATTTGATTTCACTTTGAGAGTTGTTTCACAGTGATAGATTTCTTTCCAGGTTTTGAAAACAAATTTAGCCCTAAGGATTTGCCCTGAGATTCCATTGATTTGCCTCCTGACTGCAGGCCCACATCTAAGTGCCCCAAGGGGGGAAAGTAACTTGGGGAGGAAGGTGGGTTCCTCACGGGCCTTTTTTTTTTTTTTTTTTTTTTTTTTTTATTGGCCGTACGCGGGCCTCTCACCGTTGTGGCCTCTCCCGTTGCGGAGCACAGGCTCCGGACGCACAGGCTCAGCGGCCGTGGCTCACGGGCCCAGCCGCTCCGCGGCATGTGGGATCTTCCCGGACCGGGGCACGAACCCGTGTCCCCTGCATCGGCAGGCGGACTCTCAACCACTGCTCCACCAGGGAAACCCCTCATGGGCCTTTTGTTTGCCTTGTCCCAGGCCTCCTGTATCTCACTGGGCTCCAGGCAGTGGCTTCCTCCCTCCATAAGCTAGCTCGTCCTTGTGGTCCTTACATCATAGCCTTGGAAAAGGGCTTCTCAAAGCCTCGGGGCTGTTGGTCAGTATGGCTAAGGGGTAGAGCAGAGACACTGGCCATACAGGAAGGACACCAGGTATAGCACTGGGGCCGGGTGCTAGGACACCCTTTTCTGTGCTTCTGATCCTAGGAAGTTCAGGGTAGTGGCCAAGGGTGTACTTGGGTAACCTGGGGGCAAAGGCTGTTTCCCAGCCTGTATACAAGTATTTCAGTATTTTAACAACTTCTTCAGGTGACCACTGTGTACCAGTTGAACATCATCCCTGAGTACCACTCTTTTTCCCAACAAGGAGACTGCGGTGTGGAGAAGGGAAGAGGATTACCAAATTCTAGTGGAGTCGCTGGTGGATCCAGGAGTAGAAACACATTTCTCTTCCCTTCTAGTGAAATGTTCTTTCCACTTCACTCTGGCCCCTCTTATCTAGGGTGTGGAAAAATCTCTTTTCCTACTAACTTCAAACCAGAGTTGATTTAAAAGGCCTTTTCTTAGGAATAAAGGTGAGAGGAGAAAACAAGATACCTGGAGCACTGAAGTGAATGACTTTCTAGAAGAAAGTTAGCTTGCTTAGGTTCTAGTTCATATGCAACAGGCTGGCACAATCCATGGGACATTGGTGATTCCTGTGTCCCTTGTCTTGCCTTCTTGCTGTTCACAGGACCCTGCTCCAAAATCTCCTTTTGACGTGATTGATGTTTCCAACAGCCATCTTCTCGAGCCGTCGCTTTTCCACATTTGTTGGGAGTCAGAGGCTCTTGTCTCTGCTTTCTTCCACATCACCTGTGTGGTCTCAGTCACACAATGAATCTGCTCCCCAGGAGGGAGTGCCTTGACTAGATCCCCTCACAGGTACCTTTCAGCTCTAAAATGTGTTTGTTCTTCTCTCTCATCTGAGATTTTTCCCATATAAGCCTTATTCCCGCCACTTAAAAGTCTGGACCACACAATGGGTGTAGAACAAATCTGAATTCTGGTCATGAAGACACAAGACGTATCATTTGACCCCAGGTCTGTTTTCTGGGGGGCACATGCTGGTGTTTTGTCCTTGGTAAAACTTGGTCAAGGAGTTTCTGGTGAAACAAATCTATCACTTCGTATTCTAAGTGGGGTTTGTGCTGTATTATTATTATTGTTATTGTTATTTCTCTCACTGATAAAACTCCATGGAATGACTGGGTGGGGGGTCCTGTGGCCTTTTTCCCACCCCACTGAAGAAGCTAATGAAAGATTGTGTGGTGTAGAAAGTGCCTTGGCAATTAAATAAAAGAAAGCCTGGTTCATATAAAGAGACATGTTTCTGTATGGAAAATATGAGCCTTTTTTTCTTTTTTTTTTTTTTTACATGGACCAGGTGTGGATTAGTTCACTGAACCTTTCACCCAGCCGTATTCCCGCTTGTAATTCTTCTGAGGCATAGTTCAGCCAAGTCAAAGAAACATGTTATTAAAGGTGAGCTGAAAGGCATTTAAAAAATAAACAAACTGTTTAAGACCCTAAATCAGTAACAGAATCTATATGCACAGACTTGAAAAGTACGAGAAAATGTGTTTCAGTACCTTTGGGTTTCAGGCCAGCTTCTTCTCTTACCTTCTTTGAACATCGCCCCAAAGTCCTTTTTGGTCGTTGGCGGGACGAGCAGTTGCCGCTCGCTTGGAATGTAGCTGTCTTATAGCTGGTGATTTACCCTCCGCTGAGACCGGTGAGACCCCAGTCTTAAACCTACGATTCTCCAGCTAATATCGAGGGAGAAAAATAAATACTTTGATTTTATTTTAGCACTGTGTTGTTAAGTTTAAAATCTGCTGTACGTTCTTTCCTTTTTTCTAGCCTGTAGCATGGCACAGAACCAGATGTTATTAACAACTTGTAGAGATGATAGAAATCAAGCGTGGGAAGTTTTAGATTTACTTCCGTTACATTATCCCTTGTTAAAATAACAGTGGCTATCTTTTCCTTAGCACTCACTATGTGCCAGGCACTTTTCCTTCCCTTTCTTTCTTTCTTTTTTTTTTTTTTTTTTTTTTTTTTTTTAATATTTATTTATTTATTTAATTATTTTGGGGCTGCGTCGGGTCTTAGTTGCAGCACGTGTGATCTTCGTTGTGGCACGTGTGATCTTTCATCGCGGCACACAGGCTTAGTTGCCCCGCAGCATGTGGGATCTTAGTTCCCCGACCAGGGATCAAAGCAGCGCCCCCCTGCATTGCAAGGTGGATTCTTAACCACTGAACGGTCAAGGGAGTCCCCAGGCACTTTTTTTATGTTAATGCTCTTATTCCTCGAAAGCACATTGTGCACTATCATTCAGCCCGTTTTATAGATGAGCACACTGAGGGGCAGAGGAGTGAAGTAACTTGCCTGAGTTCTCAAGGCCAGGAAGCAGCAGAGCTGAGTTTTGAACACTTGGTCTTGAATCTGTGCTTTGTAAGGTCTGAACTATTCTAGACTAAACTCTACTGTGTGGTACTATTTTATAGAATACTGAGTTTTCACTGAAGCAGCCCCAGGCAGCATTAAGAAATAAAGATATTCCTCCCGTACATCCTGGACCTTGCCACCTTCACCCCGACCCCCCAGAACTGCCATCAGGGTTTTTCCCTACTTAGAAAAATGTTCTTTCTGTTTTCTTTTGGTGGTTTTTATAGTCTCTTCTCAGCTAAGGGCTGGGTGGGTATCATTTGTGTCCTGTCGTGCCGCTTCTCCCTTGATTATCTTCAACTCCCCTTGTGATCGTGGGATTGCGGAAGGGCGTTCTGCCATGTTTAAAGTAATTCCAAAAATCTGGCACAAAGGAGGAGAGGCATTTTTGGGGTGTTCTAGGAGTCTTCCTGGCCCACTTTTTACAAGGTGAGCACTGCCTTCCCCAGTTCCCCAGGGTGGACGCAGAGCTCCTTTCAGAAACTCGGAGTGAGCCGAAAAGAATCACCCCATCCCCACCTGTGCTGCTTTACCTGGCAGAAAGGGGAGCGGCTTCAGGCAGCAGTTTCCTCTGGTGCACTTCTGAGTAGCTTTGCTTCGTTGAAGCCCATATGCTGAGTTTGTCAGAGTCATCTGCCGCTTTTCAGCCATTCTCGTTTTAGGAACGTTAACTTGCTGGGTTGGGGAAGCAGCATCACATGCAGACACAGCCCCGTCAGGCTCCTCCCAAATGTCCCTCCTCGTTTGTCAAGTTCTGGGGGCGTTCGGCAGAGCTTCATTGTCGTCAGGTTTAAAGGTTCCCTAGTATCATTGTTAATATAGCATCCTGTACAGATCAGAAACCTCTTCAGCTAAGGAGCCGAGAGGGTGAGCCCCACAGGGTTCTAAATTATCCTGACGTTTCTTAGTGTATTTCTAGTGGGAGCCAGAGAGATGGTGCCCTTTGGAAGATGGGAATGTTCTATGTCGTGAACATTGCGGTGGCGGTTTTAAGACTGTATACTTTTGGCCAAGCTCATCAAATTGTACACATAAAATTGAGGAATTCTGTTGTATGTAAATTAAGCCTAATACTGATTTTAAAATATCTCAAAAAAAAAAAAAAAAAAAAAGATGGGTCAAAGTTGAGTGTAGAAGGGAGCTGGGATCTGCAAATGTCAGAGAATTCAGGAAGAGAGGCCTGGGAAAGGAAATGGGATGAAAAGGAGCCAGGAAAATTTGCCTCATCATTTGGCATTTCTCTGGTGGCCAAAAGGTAAGCTGCTACTTTCGGGTCACTCGCGAGCACTGGGGGCACGTAGCTGCCAAGTTTTGCAGTTTAAGGACTAATAAAGTCGGGATGTGGGTAATACTGGGAGAGGGCCCTTTTCAGGGAAAGATTGCTGGGAGGTCTTCCCACCTATAGGGACTGTGTGAGTGGGTTCATTCTTGAGTGTCTCTCCCTGGGTGCACATGTCCACAGTAAAGTGCAACTCTGGAGCCACTTTTAAGGGTCTTTTCTACGTGCACCCGGAATGTTAGCCGTTGTATATATAACAGAGGGATTGAGGAGCTGGGGTGAGATATAGGATTCTTTTTATTCAACTTACGTGCCGACTCGTGGTGTTCATTCCATATATATTTATTGAACAATGACCATGTGTGGCTACTGTTCTGTATTAAGAGACAGCATGGGGTTTCCCTGGTGGCGCAGTGGTTGAGAGTCCGCCTGCCGATGCAGGGGACGCGGGTTTGTGCCCCGGTCCGGGAAGATCCCACATGCCGCGGAGCGGCTGGGCCCGTGAGCCGTGGCCGCTGAGCCTGCGCGTCCGGAGCCTGCGCTCCGCCACGGGAGAGGCCACAGCAGTGAGAGGCCCGCGTACCGCAAAAAAAAAAAAAAAAAAGAGACAGCATGCAAGACAGATGAAGTCCTTGCCTTCATGGAGTTTATATTCTGTTAATTTGTCCCAAACTGAAATGCACACAGTCACGATTAATCTGCCTGGTTTTATCTGTTGCCTAAACTTTCCCAGAAAAACCAAACAGAACGTTGCGCCAAAGATTTGAAGCCGCCAGGAGCCAGATGTGGCCACGGGAAGAATGTCTTCAAGAGCTTGTCATCTGGCTCCAGCTGTGCTAACCTAGGCCTGCTAGGCAGCCACGAGTTGTGTCTGCCAACTGGTGGCCAGACGTGACTGCAGGTTTAAACAATTAGCGGAGTCCTTCACCCGGTGGCCGGATTCGCTGTGTGTGTCCTAAGATTACCACGGCTGTCCAGACCAGGAGCCTCTGTGGTCCTGGGCAGAAACACCCACAAGGGAACCGAAAATCAGCCCCTTGAGAAAATAGCCAAGGCCTTCTGATCCTGGAACGTGGAGAGGGATTCAGGGGGAAACCATTGTCAGCAAGAAAGCAGAAATAAACCAGACGTGGCCCCTGCCATGCACGTCTTGATTCCAGCCAAGAGCTTCTGCCTGACCCTGCAGAACGCCTGCCTGTAGCCTGCCCCTGCAGAAAAGCGGAGAGGAGAGTTGGCCTGTGAGGTCTTCTCTTTCCCAGTTATTGTGGTTTTTAATTGTTGCCTCTTTGTGAGAACCATTTATGACGACCTATATTGATTTTACCCGCAAGAGATTTCCATTAAGTCTTAATTCCTACCTTTGAAAGCAGTTGGATACCTACAGATGTGCCATGACTTTTCAAATATCTACGTACATAAATATGTACATGAATACGATGCTTCAGCCTACCTGGTGTGGAAGATTTTTTAATAAAATGTGGTGTTGCTGGTTTCCTGGAGTAGGCAGTTTCTGTTGTCATATGGGATACGATGATTTTGATCACCCATTGTTCAGCCAGTTCCTGATACCACAGTAGTTGCTCAGTAAATGTAGAATGAGCCGAATAAGGAAAAATTCCAGCGGGCATGCTGATGTTCAAGGACAGTGGTTCAAAGTGAGTGTGGTTATTTCACGTAATGAACGAGGGAAACAACCTACAATTTAGAGCAAAAAGACAAAAATTGTAAAGGTGCAATCGAAACGCTTTTAGCGTTCTTTTTTCAGACGTCGACATCTAGTGTCCGATTATCACAGAAGGCACAAGATAGTGGAGATGAAGATTTCCAAGGGGGATTCTTCTGAGCCTAAACTGATCGATCCTTGTGGGGTCATCTTTATTACAGTGACGTTCCAAGTGGTTTTTCAAAGAAGCCCTGCTCTGAATAAGTAACAAAGACAACAAAATGGTTCAAGTGAGGAAGAATTTTAAGACACTAGTGTATGTGTAAAAATCAACTTTTGCATTCTGAATGCATTGTGTAAATTTGCTGTGCACGAAACAGAAGTGAAGCCATTTGGTTTTGTGGCATTGGTGTGGGCTGGCTGAGGGGGGTGGGGGAGAAAGTTGAGGCATTGATAAAGTATGCGGCGAGCCAGATGGTTGCATTACACGTCTTTTGTGTTCTTGTTTGCTTCTTAAAGCAGTTGCAGAATTTGGCCCTTGGCGATATTTCTTCGTGCTTGTATGTTCTGCTACGAATTTACTTTTGTCAGAGTCCTTTGAAAGAAAAGCCTTGCTCTTAAAAAAAATTTTTTTTTTTTTTTTACTTACATTATAAACTTGTGAAGTCAACAGTGTGTTCATAAAAATATTTTTTAAATGTTAAGTATGTTAGTAAATAGCAGGAAGATCAGCTTTTCTTTTTCCTTAGCACAGTAACTTCAACCATATTTTACTTCCGTTCAGAGATCTTTGTGAAATAATGAAGGTAATAGAATTGATGGCGGATGGATGGATGGATGGATGGATGGAGACAGACAGAACAGCCACATTGTCATTCCAGTAATAATGGGGCTTATCTGATGAGAGATTTTCACTGTTTCCTCTTAGAGCAAGTTGTCAGGTTGTGGTTTACCTATTGTGTTTTACCTGTGAGTCTGACTTGGTGATATTTAAGTGGGAATGCTTTGGGGTTGGTTGGTGGGTTTTGCCTCTGCGTTTGCTTGGCATTTATTAGAACTGTTTATCACACCATCATTGAAATTTATTTCCTACTGCAAGCAAATTTTATTGTGCAGTCACCAGTGGAAAGTATATTTAAGATATTCTAAGTGTATATAAAGGATGATATTTTATCACTGAATGCTTTTAATAAGGAATTGCTGTGGAGCTAATTTTTTCCCGTCCTGATGGAATGCTTAGGATAATTTAATGTCCTTTTCACAGTCCCAGTTTATCTCTCCCCTTTTTTTTTTTTTTTTTTTTTTCCTTCTGCTCAAACGAGAGTAGAGCACAGATGTAGGATCCTTGGGCCATGGTTTATTCTCCTGTTGTGCACAGATTTCCAGTTTTAGTTGGAACCTCTGGTCCCTGATGAGAAAACAGGAAACTTAGAGTCCTAACCTTATTGAAATCTCTGCCTGGTTTAGTCACAAGTCTGAGGCAACTCCTTCCAATAATGAAGCCATTGTACGCATCATATCTGATCAGTTCTTGAAATGTTTTAGTAAGTCTATCTTACAACATTATAAGAAGATAATCAGCAGCCTTAGAAGGTCCCCATCTGGACTGTAGAGTTCTTTTACTGAAAGATGTTTTGCCTTTTTGAGATAGCTCTCGCGTTTTATCATCTGTTCCGCCGAGATGAAGTGCATATGAAAAGTCAGTGACTCTGAATCCATCTGTTGTTATTATTTTCCACTGATAATTGGCTTGAACAATGAAATGTCTGTGTCTTCACCCTTTGAAACTGTACACCCTGTTTATTTTCTGGAGGTCTCACTGCAACTCCTCCCCCCTCCCCATTTTCCCCCTTCATTCTCTCTCAAGCTTGCAGCGAGTGGCGCTTGTGTGAGGATGACATCTTTGACTCTGTGCATCAGTATGTGTCACTCAGCATGTAAAGCTTGCATATGGATTTTTGTCACAATCCCTATGTCTGTGCTGTTTGCTCAGGGATCCAGTGCTCTGGCGGCAAGGAGCTTAGCTGGGGCCACAATGCATGGATCCCTTACCTGGATCGTCGTCTTTATTTCACTATCCTCATTAAAATATTAATTTCGAGGACAGTATCTAATACCTATGGAATTAGATACCACCTATAATTGTGTAATATATTCAGTTGCATCCAGGTTTGCACGATACAGAGCATTAATACTGGATTCCGCTAACAGCATTTCCATTAGCTTGCTCAACCAGTATGAGATACAGATGAGCTGGGAAGCATAACTACCTGCCAGAACTGCCAAAACAGTCATTAGAAGCTCCACTGGGATGGACAAAGGCCTTTTTCACAGTGATATACTGATTAAATTTTGTTCTATGGTTTATTTGCATCAAGGTTAGATCACTATAGTCTGTGCAAGAGGGTTATCTAACACCTGACTTGGAAGGTCATTTCAAGACAAAACAGCGAAGAGAATAGGCATCTTGAGTTTCTTGGGGACCCCCTCTTAACCTGTATTTTATTTCAGGGGACTTTGGGAATTTTCTGATTTTCTCTCTGTATTTTACCATAATATATGTCTAACATTGGTTTTTTGTTTGTTTGTTTATGTCACAGTTTTTTAAAACTTTTCAGTAATAGTCTTTTGCTTTTGGGGCAGAGTGATGTAGCCAGGAAACAGTGTGGTGTTAATCACATAAAACCCACTTTGGAAATGGGAAAGCCACCTCATTTCCCTTGGCTTCCCTTGGCTAGCGTAATCGTGGTACATCCTCTGAGGCTGTGAAGGACCTGTGACCTACCCTTTTTCAGTCCAAGTAATAATGTAGGCACATCCTATGGAATAGCAGTGCTGGATTTGCCCCCACAGTCCTATGTGGCATTAAAAGGACGTAGACGAACATAATCTTATTTATGTTTCAAAGGAAATCATTTAATACTGCAAAGTTTGTTAAAAAATAATTAAGTTACTAAGACCAACATGTAACTGGACCATACAGTAAGAGGTTAGGGGTGAGTATGAGTTGACTCCATGAGCTGAGAAAATGCAGTAGTGAATTCCTAGCGCCTGCATGTTTTTCCTCTTGCTTAAATTCCTTGGTTCTAAGGACAAATTATGTTGAGGTATGGCATATTTTCTGCCAAAATGGAGAAAATTGTTGACTGCAATTATGTTATTTAATTGAAATTATAAGTGGTTGAGGCCACTCAGTTAAAAGCATTCTTTCTAATATATGGGTAATGTTTTTAAATGAGTGGTCATGGATTGATGACATTTGAAAGGCAGGCATTTGGGATGTATTTTTGGAAGTCTCAAATTGTTTTTCTTAAATCATTAGTGAACTAAAGAGTGTAAGGGGACACTTTTTGTTTGGTTTATTCTCTTTAATTAGATATGTGTGAATATTCTGTGTGAGAGCATATATACGCACGTATATGCACGTACATATATGTGCATGTATGTGTGTATATATTTTATACGTGTAAATATTTACACATAGGTGCAACAGATCTTTCTGGAGGTACAGACTCACAAGGATCGGTTTATAATGGGGCAAAGCAGAGAAACAAGAGGTGTATTTCTGACCTTAAACTGTGGCCGAAAACATGTGATCGTTTAAACCTCTCATCGAATATTAGAGATCTAAATTCAAGTTACAGTAAAACTCTGCTGATGTGTCTTACTGCCAAGTTCTTTTTGGAGTGCTAGAGATACAACAATAGCCCTGTATTCCCCACGCCCCCCTGCCCTGCCCGCCCTCTGCCATACATCACCCCCCACCACCACCACCAGGAGTGAGTTCTTAATTACTAATGAATGCAATTCATTTTAATTGTTATTATAGCAACAGAACATTTAACTGTCTCCTGTTTAGTCCTTGTCCTTTGGAACAGGCAGTGTCTCCCGTCAGAGAGAGGACAGGTAGAAGGCACAGCGGGCGTCTGATTGAGCCAGTTATTCATTTGCTGAGTGTTTGTGTTTATGCAAAGGGGCCTCTTCCTGCATATTTAATCTAGAGTAAGGCAGTGGCTTTTGTTGTGTTTAGCCCACATACCTTCAGTCCTTCCTCACACTGCCGCCAGCCTGGGAGCCCTGAGAGCTCGCAGGCTTCCCAGAGCCTGTACTTTCTCCCTTACAAACTCTCAACTTTCTTCCGTTGTGTGAAAATTGCCTCTCCGGCCCCAAAGCTTCCCTTCCTCACCATGAACGGGTAAGTGTGTGCGAAGCCAAGGCTGATACTTTTGTTTCATTTTCCAAATGCTGAGAGGCTACTTTGCCTGCTTCTTCTGGTCCTGGTTCCTGGGCCGTTTGTCAGTTGCTTGGCCGCGTTGAAATAGACAAGTACAGGTGCCTCTCAGGAAATGTGGCTGAATTTTCAACTGGCAGAGAGAGGCTCTTGGGAACTGCGGGGGGTGGGGTGGGGGGAGAAACAGAGAGAGGAAGATGGGGAGAGAGAAAGAGAACAGCTTTATTATTCTTTGTCCTAACAAATCCTGTTTTGTAACTGTCCTGCAGATAATGCTGCCATTGTTTGCTAAAAAGCCTTCAAACAGTGTGTGAGACCGAACTGTAAGAAAGCAGTGAAACTCTGCTTGCTGTATTGTCTATCCCCAGGCCAGGGTCCTCCCCGAAAGTCTGTGCCGGAATAGGAAGGGTTTTCTTCAGTGGAAATCGAATCGTCTCTTCATTGATATTAATAGCACACTGGAGATGTTGGCCGTGCTGCGCAGAGCGGCGGTTGGGAGGGAAGGAAATCTGATCTTGCTGGGGGGAAGATGACAGCCTCTTGGCCCCATGGTGGAGGAGACATCCATCCAGGCTCAGCCTGCATAATGGCATCCTGGCTTAACTGTTTACTCTAGGAATTTTAATCTTGCTGCTGTTGGTTTTACTATCTGGGGTCTTGATATTTTTTGTTCCTGTACTGTCTTTAGAAAGTACGATGTTCAGGGTCTTAATCCAGTCTTTTTTAAAAGTGAAATTAAAAAAAAAAAAGACCTAGAGAAATTGACACGCTGTGCACTTTGATCATTCTGGGGTATGATGGTAGAAATCGGGTGAGAAATTCAAAACTAAGTTGCCACTATTAAGAAGGATGAGCCGTCCAAGGGAAGATACGGTCCTATGTAAAGATATTTCAGAGGCTAGGAATTGTGTCCAGGGTCTGAAAGGAGTTTTCATTGCCAGTTAACTGTTGCCTCTGTTTGAGTGACTCTTTTCAACAGAAGAGTGTGCTGTTCCCCCGCAGGTCGGAAACCGTGAGACTGTGAATCCAATTTCATCAACCTTATTAAAATATGTAGGGACTTGGGTCTTCTTAGGTACAAATCAGTCTAGAGACTTAGAAGCATTTGTTAGCAGTGAGGCCGCTGAAGGTTTTTAATAATAAGATTACAAATACCCTGTCTAATTGTAAGTGTATGACTTTTATGCTTGGTTTTTAAGGGGAAGAATACTCTTTTTTTTTTTTTTTTTCATGAGGCAAAGTAACTCTGCCAGAGCACCTTCTGTGATTAGCGCTATTGTATTCTTAAATTTTGATTGATAGAGATAATAGTTTTCACTTAAAAATACAGACAGGTACTTTAACTTTCCATGACAATAGCTATTTGCATTTCTTTTATCTTTTTGTTTAACATTTATGGGGGCTGGGATGGATTTGATTATTAACTCTTGTTGCACACACTCGGCGTAAATCTAAAACAAAGGCTTTGTTAGAGCTTCAAAGAGAAAACAGCAAATATTGTTTTTAAGTTTCAACATTTAAAGCCTGCTAAGGGATACCTATAAAATATTTTCACAGGACCATGACCAAGGTTTTGCTTTCCTTTGAGGTAAGAGAGAGTGGTTTTTTCCAAATGAGATGGGCTAACATGGAGTTGCGGGGGAGGGGGGGAGGCCTGAAGTAATTCCACAGGCAAGCCTCGGCCAGGTTTTGCCTGTACCATGGGGCTTGCTTCATGTAGAGTAGTTCAGATTCTTCTTACTAGAACGGACCCCAAGTTAGGTCCTCTGATTTAGGTGAGGGTCCCAGAGGGTGGGGAGAAAGGAAGTAAAATGTTCCTCGCGGCATTAGGAGGGGGACGGAGGGGCAGTGCCCGATCCCCTGTGGTAGAGTTTGCGTTGATAAAGAGAAGTAAAAGAGATGTGGCCCCTTGTAAACCAGCAAACCTGGGTGATGGCCAGGGTCGCCTCTGGTCCCAGAGACCTGCTGGACACAATCAATAGTTTTCCTTTTTTCTTTCTTAAGTTACTTCCTTTTCCTCCCCCCCCCCCCCCCCCCCCCCCCCCCCC
>RJWK010052620.1:0-15593 GCA_004363435.1 Platanista minor | reverse complement strand
TTAATGAGTCTGGCTAATGGTTTATCAATTTTGTTTATCTTCTCAAAGAACCAGCTTTTAGTTTTATTGATCTTTGCTATTATTTTCTTTGTTTCTATTTCATTTATTTCTTCCCTGATCTTTATCATTTCTTTCCTTCTGCTAACTTTGGGTTTTGTTTGTTCTTTCTCTAGTTCCTTTAGGTGTAAGGTTAGATTGTTTATTTGAGATTTTTCTTGTTTCTTGAGGTAGGCTGGTATTGCTATAAACTTCCCTCTTAGAACAGCTTTCGCTACATCCCATAGGTTTTGGATTGTCATGTTCTCATTGTCATTTGTCTCTAGGTATTTTTTGATTTCCTCTTTGATTTCTTCAATGATCTCTTGGTTATTTAGTAATGTATTGTTTAGCCTCCATGTGTTTGTGTTTTTTATGTTTTTTTCCCTATAATTGATTTCTAATCTCATAGCATTGTGGTCAGAAAAGATGCTTGATATGATTTCAGTTTTCTTAAATTTACCAAGGCTGATCTGTGACCCAAGATGTGATCTATCCTGGAGAATGTTCTGTGCGCACTTGAGAAGAAAGTGTAATATGCTGTTTTGGGATGGAATGTCTTATAAATATCAATTAAATCTATCTGGTCTATTGTGTCATTTAAAGCTTGTGTTTCTTTAGTAATTTTCTGTTTGGATGATCTGTCCATTGGTGTGAGGTGTTGAAAGTCCCCTACTATTACTGTGTTAACTGTCAATTTCCTCTTTTATAGCGGTTAGCAGTTGCCTCATGTATTGAGTTGCTCCTGTGTTGGGAGCATATATATTTATAATTGTTACATCTTGTTGGATTGATCCCTTGATCATTATGTAGTCCTTCCTTTGTCTCTTGTAACATTCTTTAAAGTCTATTTTATCTGATACGAGTATTGCTACTCCAGCTTTCTTCTGATTTCCATTTGCATGGAATATCTTTTTCCATCCCCTCACTTTCAGTCTGTATGTGCCCCTAGGTCTGAAGTGGGTCTCTTGTAGACAGCATATATATGGGTCTTGTGTTTTGTATCCATTCAGCAAGCCTGTGTCTTTTGGTTGGAGCATTTAATCCATTCACCTTTAAGGTAATTATCGACATGTATGTTCCTATGACTATTTTCTTAATTGTTTTGGGCTTGTCTTTGTAGGTCCTTTTCTTCTCTTGTGTCTCCCACTTAGACAAGTTCCTTTAGCATTTGTTGTAAAGCTGGTTTGGTGGTGCTGAATTCTCTTAGCTTTTGCTTGTCTGTAAAGCTTTTGATTCCTCCATCAAATATTGCCGGGTAGAGTAATCTTGGTTGTAGGTTCTTCCCTTTCATCACTTTAAATATGTCATGCCACTCCCTTCTGGCTTGTAGTGTTTCTGCTAAGAAGTCAGCTGTTAACTTTATGGGAGTTCCCTTGTATGTTATTTGTCGTTTTTCCCTTGCTGCTTTCAATAATTTTTCTTTGTCTTTAATTTTTGCCAATTTGATTACTGTGTCTCTCGGTGTGTTTCTCCTTGGGTTTATCCTGTATGGGACTCTCTGTGCTTCCTGGACTTGGGTGGCTATTTCTTTTCCCATGTTAGGGACGTTTTCAACTATAATCTCTTCAGATATTTTCTCAGGTCCTTTATCTCTCTTTTCTCCTTCTGGGACCCCCTATAATGCAAATATTGTTACATTTAATGTTGTCCCAGAGGTCTCTTAGGCTGTCTTCATTTCTTTTCATTCTTTTTTTTTTATTCTGTTCTGCAGCAGTGAATTCCACCATTCTGTCTTCCAGATCACTTATCCTTTCTTCTGCCTCAGTTATCCTGCTATTGATTCCTTCTAGTGTAGTTTTCATTTCAGTTACTGTACTGTTCATCTCTTTGTTCTTTAATTCTTCTAGGTCTTTGTTAAACACTTCTTGCATCTTCTCTATCTTTGCCTCCATTCTTTTGCTGAAGTTCTGGATCATCTTCACTATCATTATTCTGAATTCTTTTTCTGGAAGGTTGCTTATATCCACTTCATTTAGTTGTTTTTCTGGGGTTTTATCTTGTTCCTTCATCTGGTACATAGCCCTCTGCCTTTTCATCTTGTCTGTCTTTCTGTGAATGTGGTTTTTGTTCCACAGGCTGCAGGATTGTAGTTCTTAGGACCACTGCTTTAGAGTAATTCTTATCTGGTCTGGTTTTTTGTTTGTTTTTTTTTTTTAATTCTTCCACTTCATTTTTAAAATTTATTTATTTTACTTATTTGTTTTTGGCTGCGTTGGGTCTTTGTTGCTACGTACATGCTGTCTCTAGTTGCAGTGTGCAGGCTTCTCTTGTTGCAGTGCACGGGCTCTAGGTGTGCAGCCTTAAGTAGTTGCAGCACGCAGGCTCAGTAGTTGTGGTTCGCGGGCTCTAGAGCACAGAGTCAGTGCTTGTGGCACACAGAATTAGTTGCTCCACGGCATGTGGGATCTTCCCAGACCAGGAATCAAACCTGTGTCCCCTGCATTGGCAGAAGGATTCTTAACCACTGTGCCACCAGGAAGTCCCTGGTCTGTTTTTAAAACTCATTTCATTTCTCTGTTTCCACTCTTAATCTTTTTCTAATCCATCCTATAACAACTATGCCTAGCAAATCTTCTTTCTGAAAGGTAGTATAGTATAGTGTTTACAAACATTAGTTTGGAGCCAAAATTGAGTGACCTCATAATTTTTACCTCTTTCTTCTTACTATTTTCCAACACAAACCTTCAGACATATTTGACTGTTCAATATAATGCCTTACTATCTGGTTGTTTACTATCACTTCACATGGTTTCCCAATGCATTCATGAGCTCCTAGAGTGCAGGGACTCTGAATGATACTGTATTCTGATTCCTCTACAGTTATTTCGTGTGCCAGGCACAGTGAGGGCAGACGTGGTTCCTGCCCTTAGAGCTCTCCTCTCCCTTTCTCTCCTCCCTCTTGCCCTTCTTTGTTTTCCCTTCCCCTCCCTCCCCATATATAATTTTTTGCTGAACAATTTGAAAGTTATGTGCAGGCATCATAACATTTCACTTCAAATACTTTAGCATGTATCTCTTAAGAACAAATAACATTCTTCTGTATAATCACTATGCAATCAGCAAACTCTGAAAATTTAGCATTAATAACAGTATTATTATGGACTATAAAGTCCATGTTCAGATATCCCCAAATTGTCCCAACAGTGTCCTTTTCAGCTAAAACTACAGACTTTATTCATATTTCACCCAATTTTCCATTAATGTCTTTTTTCTCTTTTAGGATCCAATCCAGAATTCTCACATTGCACTTAGTTATCATGCCCCCCTAATTTTCCCATCTGTGACAATCCCTCAGTCTTTACTTGTCTTTTGTAGACTCTGACACTTTGGAAGTGTATTGGCCAGTTATTTTGAAGAATATTCCTCAATTTGGGTTTATCTGGTATTTTCTCACGATTACATTATGCCTTTTTCGCAAGAACACCAGAGGTGATGTGCCCTTCTCAGTGCATTGTTATCAGGGGGTATATCGTCAGTGTGTCTTATTATTATTGGTCATGCTATCCTTCATCACTTGTTTAAGGTGCTGTCTACTGGGTGCTGTAAAATTACTATTAATAAATGTCTTGGGGGAGATACTTTGAGACTATGCAAATATCCTGTTTCGATTTGTCAGTGGATCTTGCCTACAGCAATGACTACTGTGGTGTTCTAACAGTGATCTTCTATTGCCCATATTCCTCCTTTATTAGTTAATTGGAATTTGTCTGTAACGAAGAGCCGTCTCTTCTCTCCCATTTATGTATTTATTCCGTTTTTTATTTCTATCACCATAGACTCATGGGTATTTATTTTATTCTATGGGTTATAATTCAGTAGTATCATCATTTACTTTGTTGCCCAAGTTATTCCATCTTTAGCCATTGGGAGCTCTTTCAAGTTGGCTCCTTTCCTCATTTTCTTTTTAAAATAACTTTTTATTCTGAAATTAATTCACACTTTTAAAAATGACAGAAATAGTTGAGAGTTCCTTTCTATCTTATCTATTTATTTATCCAATTTTTTTATTTGTATCAGTATCAACTCATGGATTCTTATTTTATTTATGGGTTATAATCTATTCCTATCATTATTTTATTTCTTAAAATTGTCTCAGATTAGGCCATTGTCTCTGATGCTTTTTAAATGTAGTTAAACTGACCTTCAGTTTTTTTCCCCCAGAAAACGTTGAGAGCCATGCTAGTATATACTCCTTGCCATAGTTTGGCAGAAAGAATCAAACTGCAGAGACTTCTCCGGCCAGTTGTAGACACCATCCTAGTCAAGTGTGCAGACGTCAATAGGTAAGGCCCTATAAATGAACTGCTTCAAACCGTCTTGTCCTGAAAGCCTAGCACAGAGCCTCACACTTAGTATTTGATACATACTTACTATTAAATGAGGCTTTGAATGTTGTTTTCTAATGTGAGATATGAAATTAACATGTAACATTTAAAGCTCTTAAGGACTAGGAAGAACTAATGGCAAGTAAAAACCAGGCTAACAAAACTGCGTGGACCTCCACATTATTGTGTTGTGATTGGATTCTCTTATTTTAAAGTAATATTCTTAAAACTGAAGTCCAGTTGATTAGAACAGCAGGTGATATATGAGATATTATCTCATTTTAGAGAATGAGTTACACAGGATAGGAACCAATAAAATCATTATACATGCTTTGCATTATCAGGACCAAAAAAACAAAAACCCCGTTCCATTATTTGCTTTGTGATGGAATTTTACTCTAACTGTGACAGTTTTGTTAAATAACAACAACAACAATTCCATATATCCCTGCAATATCCTTAAAAATCAGCAAGGAACAGGAACAGCCCTAACTGGAGGTAGAGAAATGAGGGTATGGTGATAGGGAAAATGAGCACAAGCCTTTTATTAGACCGCTGGTTCTTTCTCTCTCTTATTTTTTTCCCTTTCCATAAAGTGGGAGGAAAAGACCACTTTTCATATAATGAGCATAGCTACAGTAAACACTTTTTTGGCAGTTCTCATCTCTTCGTGTCCCAGCAGATCTCAGGTGGTAAGAAGCACTGACTCTCCCTTGGTTTGCCTCTGCCGTTACCTCCTTTTGGAGCTCTTCTAGTCCAATTTTGTCTTCCTCCCTAAGTCACATGATATAATCTGTAGAGGATCTCAGATTAAGCACTTAACCTTGACTTGTTTCTCATCTCATAAAGTCTGTCTTTTGTCTCCATTGTTTCTCTACACAAGCCTACAGATTGTAAGTATTAGAGGTTTTCTTGTTGCTTAGAGAGAATACTATAAATATCTGAAAAAATTAACAAGTAATTTGCAAAATGCATAGAAAAATCATTTCATTTCTTAATATTATAATAGGGGTTTTTTTCCCCTAAGAATTTCAATGCTTTTATGGCATCTGTTTTGTTGTCTGCTTTCTGAAATTCTAAAGTTAGGTTGTTTACCTGGTCACTTGAATGACTGAATATCATAAGAAATATGGTAAAGGTCTTCCCCGGTGGCGCAGTGGTTGAGAGTCTGCCTGCCGATGCAGGGGACACAGGTTCGTGCCCCAGTCCGGGAAGATCCCACATGCCGCGGAGCGGCTAGGCCTGTGAGCCATGGCCGCTGAGCCTGCTCGTCTGGAGCCTGTGCTCCACAACAGGAGAGGCCACAACAGTGAGAGGCCCATGTACCACAAAAAAAAAAGAAATATGGTAAAGAGATTTTATGATATTTAGAAGTCATTCTGGCTATATAAAGAGAATATAAAGGTTTTGGATGGGAAGATTTTGTTTTTAATTCAAGAGAACTTAGTGAAAATTCAGAAATCAAAATGTCTGAATCTTTTCTTTCTTACTTTAACATGATAATGAAAATAAGCCTTTTTATCTGGTTTCTTTTTTTGTTTGTTTGTTTTGTGGTACGCAGGCCTCTCACTGTTGTGGCCTCTCTCGTTGTGGAGCACAGGCTCCGGATGAGCAGGCTGAGTGGCCATTGCTCATGGGCCCAGCCGCTCCGCGGCATGTGGGATCCTCCCGGACCGGGGCATGAACCCGTGTCCCCTGCATCGGCAGGCAGACTCTCAACCACTGCGCCACCAGGGAAGCCCTTGGTTTTGTATTTAATACTTGGTGTTTAAGAGCCAGTAGTGAAAATTCTGTGCTTAACACAGAAGATAAGGTAAAATTTATGAAATTAGACCTAATAATAAATATTATTACTTACAGTGGCATCATTAATGCAGTTTTAGTGGTTGAGAAGCAAACACTCCTAAAAACATTTTTTCCCACCTTTTCACAAGGCATTACATTACTACTCTCTTTTTAATATGTATTTTATCCAAGATTCAAGTCTGATGTTGCTTCCTTTCATTTTTAGTCGCACAAGTCAGCTGTCTATATCAACGCTATTGGAATTGTGCAAAGGCCAAGCAGGAGAGTTGGCCGTTGGCAGAGAAATACTTAAAGCTGGTAATAACTTTTTACTTAAAATTAATGTAGCATGTTTTATCATTTTCCTTAGATGGTCTAATCTCTAACAGGGCAGTTACAGGATTTTGAAACAATTTTGTAAATTGACTCAGCTAACATTAGAAATAGGAATTAATCTAAAAGGGAGATTCTTGAAATTAATATAATTCAAGTATTTTTGTTAACCGTAAACCATTTGATCATGTTTTGTTTTAGATTTTAATATCACTGTTTTTCAGTTATTTTTACTTTCCTTTCTGTAGGATCCATTGGTATTGGTGGTGTTGATTATGTCTTAAATTGTATTCTTGGAAACCAAACTGAATCAAACAACTGGCAAGGACTCCTGGGCCGCCTTTGTCTCATAGATAGACTGCTGTTGGAATTTCCTGCTGAATTTTACCCTCATACTGTCAGTACTGATGTTTCACAAGCTGAGCCTGTTGAAGTCAGGTAGTTTTTCTTCTGAAAATACATTTCTTTTCCTCCTCTTACCTACCCCATCCCACCGCCCCCCTCCACACCCAAGAAGGACACATTTTAGATGAATGAAAGACTCAAATTACAGCGCACACTTAGGTTACTGATACCTTAATATTTGATTGGCAAACACCTGAAGTCTAGTCTATTTAATTAAAAATTTATAGATCCTTTATACTGATTATTTTTAATGCAAAAGCTATGAATTAGTACCGTTTTCTTTATTTGTATATATTTTGCAGTAATTTTGTTTCATAATTGAATGTGTTTTTTCTTTCAGGTATAAGAAGCTGCTGTCCCTCTTAACCTTTGCTTTGCAGTCCATTGATAATTCCCACTCAATGGTTGGTAAACTCTCCCGAAGGATATATTTGAGTTCTGCAAGAATGGTTACTGCAGTACCCCATGTATTTTCAAAACTGTTGGAAATGCTGAATGTTTCCAGTTCTACTCATTTTACCAGGATGCGTCGTCGTTTGATGGCTATTGCAGATGAGGTGGAAATTGCTGAGGCCATCCAGCTGGGCATAGAAGACACTTTGGATGGTCGACGTGACAGCTTTTTGAAGGCATCAGTCCCTAACAGCTGTCCAGAAGCCACAGAGAACAGTTCCTTTGAGCGCACAGACCATTTAGAGAAAACTGGAAAAGGATTGTGTGCTACAAAATTGAGTGCCAGTTCAGAGGACATTTCTGACCGACTGGCCAGCATTTCAGTAGCACTTCCTAGTTCAACAACAATGGAGCAGCCAAAGCCAATGGTTCAAACAAAAGGCAGGCCCCACAGTCAGTGTTTGAACTCCTCTCCTTTATCTCATCATTCCCAGCTAGTGTTCCCAGCCTTGTCAAGCCCTTCTTCATCTGCCCCATCTGTACCACCTGGCACCGTAACAGATGTCTCTAAGCATAGACCTCAGGCATTCGTTCCCTGCAAAATACTTTCTGCATCTCCTCAAACACAGCGCAAGTTTTCTCTACAGTTCCAGAGAAACTGTTCTGAAAACAAAGACTCAGATAAACTTTCCCCAATCTTTACTCAGTCAAGACCCCTGCCCTCCAGTAATATACACAGGCCAAAGCCATCTCGACCTACCCCAAGTAATACAAGTAAACAGGGAGATGCCTCAAAAAATAGCATGACACTTGATTTGAACGGTAGTTCCAAATGTGATGACGGCTTTGGCAGCAGCAGCAATACCAGTAATGCTGTTATACCTAGTGACGAGACAGTGTTCACCCCAGTAGAGGAGAAATGCAGATTAGATGTCAATACAGAGCTCAACTCCAGTATTGAGGACCTTCTTGAAGCATCTATGCCTTCAAGTGACACAACAGTAACTTTTAAGTCAGAAGTTGCTGTGCTGTCTCCTGAAAAGGATGAAAATGATGATACCTACAAAGATGATATGAATCATAATCAAAAGTGCAAAGAAAAAATGGAAGCTGAAGAAGAAGAAGCTTTAGCGATTGCCATGGCAATGTCAGCATCTCAGGATGCCCTCCCCATAGTTCCTCAACTACAGGTTGAAAATGGAGAAGACATCATCATTATTCAACAAGATGTAAGTATAGTCTTTAAGAGGTTAGAGGGTTTCCTAGGGCCATGCTAAAATAAACCTAATTCAGAAATACAGCTTTTAACATGAGTTAACTGTTAGAAGCAGATTTTTCACATAGAATTAATTATGCAACAATTTTTGTATCATTATTTGAACAGAAATACTCATTGCCTATTTCAGAGGCGCTTCTGGTTGATTCTACAATGGTGATCACTTATGCATTTGACATTGGTCACCAACACTGTCCATTCAGAGGTCAAGTTTATAGGTGATTTGGGAAGCCAGAATGAACAAGAGTAATATTTTGCCAGGCTGATTTCACAAACTCTTACTCTTTTAACTTAACAGTAAAAGGATTGCTCTCATTTAATATGCAGACACCAGAGACTCTACCAGGACATACCAAAGCAAAACAGCCTTATAGAGAAGACACTGAATGGCTGAAAGGTCAGCAGATAGGCCTTGGAGCATTTTCTTCTTGTTATCAGGCTCAAGATGTGGGAACTGGAACTTTAATGGCTGTTAAACAGGTAAATATCTAGTGAGCTTTATATAAAGGATATATCCCTGTATGTATACATTTTAGTTTTTAAAGTTTTCAGAAACCTAAATTTCTTTTTTTAATTATTTATTTATTCGATTTATTTATTTATTTGTTTATTTTTGCTGCATTGGTTCTTAGTTGCGGCACGCGGGATCTTCATTGCGGCATGTGGGCCTCTCTCTAGTTGTGGCTTGCAGGTTTTCTGTCTAGTTGCGGGCACGCAGCATCTCTCGTTGAGGCATGCGGGCTCAGTAGTTGTGGCGTGAGGGCTTAGTTGCCCTGCGGCATGTGGGATTTTAGTTCCCCGACCACGGATCAAACCCACGTCCCCTGCATTGGAAGGCAGATTCCTTACGACTGGACCACCAGGGAAGTCCTGAGAAACCTAAATTTTAAAGTAGATGTTGCCACAGCACCAAAAGTATCATGAGTTCTGTTTGAAAGCTGAAGCATGATTCACCAAGATGAAACATCAGGATGGGCCCTATAAAGGTTGCAGTTTTTATTTGCACTTTTTTATATTTATTAGAGGTATGGTTTTATACTCCCTTCAGCAAAGTTACTGGTGCAATGTCATCTTGGGATTTCTGTGGTTTACTTTTTATAATGAGCATGCTTATCAAGATATGACAATAGTTGGGAACTCCCTGGTGGTCCAGTGGTTAGGACTCGGTGCTCTCACTGCTGGGGCCTGGGTTCAATCCCTGGTCGGGGAACTAAGATCCCACAAGCTTCATTGCGAGGCCATAGTAAAGTTTTCATGTTTAAGTCATGTTGGTTCTTATGATTGGGCTTTTCTCATTTTTTTAGTCTGTCTTCAGACAGTTTTGAAAGATTGGTTATGTCCCAGTCTTTTTTCATCTCGTGATATTTTACTGCTGCTTGTTAGATTCTTATTATTTAAAAGAGTTTGATTTGGTTTTTTTTTTATAAAGTATCTACATTGCATCTATGAGCATAAATGCCTTCTACTATTGATATATAATTTGGGTTTGTCCATTTTAGATTAGATTGTTAGTGAAAATTATAAATAGAAACTCATCAGAATTCAAAACTTTGTAAACATGTTTACTGAAATAGGTGACGTATGTCAGAAATACATCATCTGAGCAAGAAGAAGTAGTAGAAGCATTAAGGGAGGAGATAAGAATGATGAGCCATCTGAATCATCCAAACATCATTAGGATGTTGGGAGCCACATGTGAGAAGAGCAATTATAATCTCTTCATTGAATGGATGGCAGGTATGTTCATGTTTTAAATTACAAATAGTGATACATAGGTTTAACTTTTGCTTGATATTAAATTTAGGAAAAACCATTTAATGAACACATTTTTATTAAATAGTTTAGATTCCTAAAAGTAAATTGCCTCAACATAGTAGCATGAACTGTAAATAGTTTGTCTTTCATTTAAATATAAATAAAATATTCATTACCTCTACCTTTTAAACTTTTTCAGTGTGTCTTTTAAAATGATGGTGTACCACTGTTTTATAGGAATAATTTTTTTAAACCTGCCATGGTAAGATCCGTATTTGTCCAGTTGGCCATCATTAATAGGATAGATTGAGGAAATATTTTAACATAACAATATAAAAATAAAATTAGTTAAGATATAGCTTTAAAAACTGACAGGTAAACTAGCACTGAAGCGTAAAGTTGAACCTTGTCATGTACTTGAACAAATAGAGACTGAGTTTTATTTTGTATTATACCGTATATACAGTAAAATAAATGACTTGGGACGTAATGAATACATAAGCGCTTGGTTTAACTTCTTAGATTTTTTTGTGTTTGAAGAGTGTATTTCTATTTACAAATCAGTTCTTTAGTACATTCTCTGATGTTGGTTGTTACCTGGGTTGATGGTTGTATATAGGTTGACTATTATAAACGATTTTAGATGAGGCTTACTGAGTTTGTGACTTGTCCTCGGTCAGAGCTGGTAAATAGTAGGATGTGAAGCCCAACTCTGGGTCTTCTGGCTCCTCCCATTCTTTTTACCTTCTGTTAAATAACATGTTACCACTGTTTACTTATGTCATTAAGAAAGAGAGTTTGTATATCTTGGTCAAAAAGACAGAGAGGTGAATTGTACATAAGAGAAATAGTTCCATCCAAAATTGTTAAATTTTAAAGCTTTCTGAAATCTTGACCTTCCAGAAAACCAGTTCATGAGGGTTCCATGAAAATGTCTCCTAACTGATAGGTTTTAAGATTATTGGAATGTGTTAGTTTTTAAAACCAGTTTCACTTCTGAAGCAGATAATAAATTTAATATTTCAAATGTGAATGTGAGCTCATGCAGTGCAAGCTTATGTAACCAAAGTGTAATAAACAATTTTAATTTTGGCTTAAGCTTATGACAAATTATTATTATTACATGTTTAGGGGGATCTGTGGCTCATTTGCTCAGTAAATATGGAGCCTTCAAGGAATCAGTAGTTATTAACTATACTGAACAATTACTTCGTGGCCTTTCATATCTCCATGAAAACCAGATCATTCACAGAGATGTCAAAGGTAGGAATTCTTTTAATTATTATCTTATTATCAATAAGCAGAAAACAAATTAATTTTAAAACTTAGACCTTTGTTGATAGTTTCTAACTTGAAATCAACTATGGGATTGTTTCTCCTGAGTAACTCAGATCACTAGAATTATCAGAAGTGAAAGGAACTTTTCAGGGTAATATATTCTGCCTTCCTTAGGCTGAGACTTTTCCACAGTCTTACTGCTAATTGATGGCAAACCAAGTACAGAATCTAGGTCTCTGATTCCCCTGTCTTGGTCTCATGATGTACTTACTGCCTCCCCAAAGGTTCCTGTTCCTGGCTTTATTTAAAATAACTGGGATATTGTAAACTCCTTTTAAGAAAAATCCTCTCAAATCTTTTGCAGTTTGGTTTATTAAAGAGCAACTTCGGGGAATTCCCTGGCGGTCTAGGTTAGGACTCCGTGCTTTCACTGCCGGGGTGCAGGTTCGATCCCTGGTCAGGTAACTAAGATCCTGAAAGCTGCGTGGCCAAAAAAAGAGAGCAACTTTGGGTTTCTGACATGAATGCCTTTAGGATTTGATATAACACATTCAAGTAATTTTATAACATTTTTTATTAAGCTATAATTATGAAATTACAGTATAAAGTCTGAATTGGTCTAGGTCAGTATGTTTCAACAGAACTTTGTCTCAAAGTGTAAACTACACTAAAATTGGAACTTGGAGTAAAGATTTTGCTAAGAATCATTATATTAAAGGTTTAACACTTACTATTAAAAGTTTTATGAAATCTCTGCTTTTGTTCCTTATGCCTTGATGCTTTGTCTGATTTCCCTCTGAGGCTTTGGATTTTTTTTTTACACTGCAGAGACCTATGTGCCTTTACTAATGAAGTGAATTGAGAGGAAGAGTAGATTTCTCTGACAGTCTACTTTCTTTCTTTTGTCATTGTCCTATTTCATTAGTAGTATTTTACTGAGTTTTTAATCTGTTCTTTTGTTTTTAACATATAAGGCCATTTGCTGTTTTTGTTGACAGGTGCCAATTTGCTAATTGACAGCACAGGTCAGAGACTGAGAATTGCTGATTTTGGAGCTGCAGCCAGGTTGGCATCAAAAGGAACTGGTGCAGGAGAGTTTCAGGGACAGTTATTGGGGACAATTGCATTTATGGCACCTGAGGTGAGAAGCAGCTTTGAGTGTGATGAAAGAAAATATTTTGGAGTTCTGTGTGACAGCATTACACCAAATAATTTTGCAGTTATCCACTATGTGCTTACTAATTAGAAGTCCACGGCCCTAAAACTAAGGTCTTAATGATATCCTTGATTTCGGACCCTTAATCCCTGCCTTTCCATAGCCTTTAAGCAAATCTTTTAAAACCTATTTCTAACAAAGAATTATTCGGTAATTTATAGTAGTTGTTTTCTAGTGAACCCAAGGTGCATAATTGCTATTCTGAACTCAGCCTCTTCTGTTATGTTCAGAACTCTTCATGTTCATACGTAGTGATAATTGGTTGTCCTGTGGCTCTGTAGTTTACTATGCCTACTGAGGCGACTTTGAAATTCTGTGATATGACTCTCCTTCAGAACCTCACAATTCCCCAAAATATTTTTGTCCCACATAGGAGATTGAGCATGTTAATGAAATAAATGAGACATCAGGTAGTCTGTGGAATTGTTCTTTGTACATTGTTTTGCTCTGAAGTAAAAAAACCAGAATCCGTATCTACAGAATGGCTTTCCTCTTCTTCTAATGAGTCATACTTCCAAAGTAACTCTCTGCTTTATTTTAGGTCCTAAGAGGTCAGCAGTATGGTAGGAGCTGTGATGTATGGAGTGTTGGCTGTGCTATTATAGAAATGGCTTGTGCTAAACCACCTTGGAATGCAGAAAAACACTCCAATCATCTTGCTTTGATATTTAAGGTAATCATGAGATAAAAATGACGTCTTTCTGCTAAAATTGGCAGAAGGCAAATTTTCATGGGTTCTCCTTCACTATCAATCTAACGTGAAGGCACATCTTCCTTGAAATAAATGTATGTGTATATATCTCCAGGAATTGATATGGTGTGGTGAATGTTGGCAGCATGAACAGTCAGTTCTCATTATTCACGGTAGTCATGCTCTATCAAGTCACTGAGAACAATGAATTAGCAAATACTGAATCATTGCTCCTGGGTGAAATATGTAGATATGTATATGTGTGTGTGTGTGTATACACACACACACACACCCGCACACCAAACTTTTAAATTAAAATACTTGAAGCTCTTTACGTATTGTACTGTCACAAATTTTTTAATCTGTTATTTCCTATATTTAAAAAATTCACACCTAAGTCAGAGGCCAAGGCTGTTCTACCTTTCTGACAACTCTCAAATCCATTCTCTCCATTTCCACCAGAGAATAATGTAATGTTTGAGATTTTTAGCATTTGAGTTGCACGTGTGCTCATTTAAAAGCTTGGGCTTTGGGCTTCCCTGGTGGCACAGTGGTTGAGAGTCTGCCTGCCGATGTAGGGGACACAGGTTCGTGCCCCGGTCCGGGAAGATCCCACATGCCGCGGAGCGGCTGGGCCCATGAGCCATGGCCGCTGAGCCTGCGCGTCCGGAGCCTGTGCTCCGCAACGGGAGAGGCCACAACAGTGAGAGGCCCGCGTACCGCAAAAACATAAAACAAATAAAAGCTTGGGCTTTGTAGTCATACAGACCTGGTCCCAAACACTGGTTCCATCCTTTAACAGCCATGTGACTAGGAGAATTACTTATTCTGTCTACCCTCTGTTTTCTTGTCTATAAAATGGGTGTAATAATAGCACCTCCTTGATGAATTATTTATATTACATTATATTATGAGGATAAACAGAATTACCTCTGGGCCTGAGTAAAGCACTTAAAACACACAGTCACCTCTGTGCAGAGTGGGTAGTATTAGTCCTCCGAGCTGATTCCCAGCACCTCTCCCCTGCCATAATCTCCTCCAGGTTTCCCCATGCTTATATAACTTCCTCAGTCTCCTGAAAATAAAAAATCAGTGCAGTTGTGTTTCTGATATATTAAATTGACTGGCCAGGTTTAGTCTTACTTACTCTGAATAGCTCTCTGTGCTGAAAAAAACAGAAAATGTGCAATGAAGCAAAGAGGACAAACCATTTTGGAGAGTGAGTATGAGGAAAGCAGAACTGATTTGAGTGACTATTTCACCTGCCTCATCATTGTGATGCACTTAGCCTTGTTTATTTGAGACAATAAAGAGAACTGTAGCTCATCTGATCAGCATTTATTTGGTCAAATTCATGAGTTTTTCCACAGACACCTTGTTAGCAAAAAGTCTACCCACTTTTAATTCCTCTATGTATAGGATGCATATATAGAGGTTATGAAATATATGCACATGTAGTTCTGTATCAGAAGCTCCAGTTGTGGAGAACTTTAACCCTAGTGTTTTCTCTTACAGATTGCCAGTGCAACTACTGCTCCATCAATCCCTTCACATTTGTCTCCTGGTTTACGAGATGTGGCTCTTCGCTGTTTAGAACTTCAACCTCAGGACAGACCTCCATCAAGAGAGCTACTGAAGCATCCAGTCTTCCGTACTACATGGTAGCCAATTATACAAATAAACTGTAATGGAGACAGGATGCTCAACAAGAGAAAAAACTTTTGTGGGGAACCACATTGATGATCTGCTGGCCTTCATGCCACTGAACAGCTATGAACAGGATCAGTGGGGAACCCTTACCTAAGTATGTGATTGACAAATCATGATTTGTACCTAAGCTTAGTATGCAAAAGTCCACAATTTGTGCAGAAACTGTAAACTGTGCCTTTCAAAGAACTGGCCCTAGGTAAACAGGAAAGCAATGAAGTTTGCATGATTAATTAACAGAAGCATAATTTTTTGGAGCACTTTTTCAGCAATATTAGCAGCTGAGGGGCTCAGGATCTGTTTTAATGTTTCAGTTATTCTTCCATTTCATATTGATCACAAGCAGGGGGTTCTGCAGTTCCTTTTTTTTTTTTTTTTTTTTTTTTTTTT
>RJWK010052619.1:0-15593 GCA_004363435.1 Platanista minor | reverse complement strand
AAAGCTATAGAGAGAAAGTCACACAAAGAAGCATATATATACACAGCTACAGAAAGAGAAAAAGGAAAACAATATACATATCTATATATAAAATAAAAGGAAGAGAGCAACCAAATCATTAAACAAATCTACCAATTATAATAACGTTTAAGTACTAAAATAAGATAAACATAAAACCAGAAACAAATTTGATGCAGAAAGCAAACCCCAAGTCTACAGTTGCTCCCAAAGCCAACCACCTTAATTTTGGGATGATTCATTATCTATTCAGGTATTCCAGAGATGCAGCGTACATCAAGTTGATTGTGGAGATTTAATCGGCTGCTCCTGAGGCTGCTGGGAGAGATTTCCCTTTCTCTTCCTTGTTCGCACAGCTCTTGGGGTTCTGCTTTGGATTTGGCCCCACCTCTGCATGTAGGTCGCCTGAGTGCATCTGTTCTTCACTCAGACAGGACAGGGTTAAAGTAGCAGCTGATTAGGGCTCTCTGGCTCACTCAGGCCTGGGGAAGGGAGGGGTACTGTATGCACGGCCAGCCTGAGGTGGCAGAGGCTGGCATCATGTTGCAACAGCCTGTGGCATGCCGTGTGTTCTCTTGGGGAAGTTGTCCTTGGATCATGGGACCCTGGCAGTGGTGGGCTGCACAGGCTCCCAAGCGGGAAGGTGTGTATTGTGACCTGTCCTTGCACACAGGCTTCTTGGTGGCTGCAGCGCCAGCCTTAACATTTCATGCCTGTCTCTGGTGTCTGCGCTGATAGCCGCAGCTCATGCCCATCTCTGGAGCTCTTTCGGGTGGTGCTCTGAATCCCCTCTCCTCATGCACCCCGAAACAATGGTCTCTTGCCTCTTAGGCAGTTCCAGACTTTTCCCGAGACTCCCTCCTGGCTAGCTGTGGTGCACTAGCCCCCTTCAGGTGGTGTTCATGCAGCAAACCCCAGTCCTTTCCCTGGGATGTACCCTCCGACGCTGGAGCCTCAGCTCCCAGCCCCCACCAGCCCCGGCAGGTGAGCAGACAATTTTCTCAGGCTGGTGAGTGCTTGTCGGCACCAGTCCTCTGTGTGAGAGTCTCTCTGCTTTGCCCTCTGCACCATTATTGCCGCACTCTCTTCCATGGCTCCGTAGCTTCCCTCCAGCCGAACCACTGTCTCCACCAGTGAAGGGGATTCCTAGTGTGTGAAAACTTTTCCTCCTTCACAGCTCCCTCCCAGAGGTGCAGGTTCTGTCCCTATTCTTTTGCCTCTGTTTTTTTCTTTTTTCTTTTGCCCTACCCAGGTACGTGAGGAGTTTCTTGCCTTTTGGGAGGTCTGAGGTCTTCTGCCAGCTTTCAGTAGGTGTTCTGTAGGAGTTGTTCCACATGTAGATGTATTTCTGATGTATTTGTGGGGAGGAAGGTGATCTCTAAGTCTTACTCCTCTGACATGTTGAAGGTCTCTGTTGTCCTTTAAAAGGGAATAAAGGGGTTGTGCATACAAGGAGAAATTAGGAACCCAACTTCTGCAATAGCTTCCTAGCTTGAGAAAGCCTTTCAATTTACATTTTGTGCCAGGAATTGGTAACTGAGATATGACCTGGATGTGTGTAGGATGAAGCAGTAGTCCTTGGGGGGGGCATATGCAAATAACCCAGGTATCTTACCTGAGTTGGAACAAATTGGAGCTTATCCCTTGAGGCCTTATGCCCTTTGTGTGCTAGCTGAGTGAGGAGATGTAGCCTGACCTTGAGGTTTGCTTCCTCAGTGGGGGAGCATAACAAAAGTTCATCAACATATTGGAGTAAAGTAGAGCCATGGGTTAAATTCACATTGGCCAAGTCTTGTCTCGATATTTGTGAAAAATAAGTAGGGCTTTCCATGTAGCCCTGAGGCATAATGGTCCAAGTAAATTGACATCCCTTACACCTGAAGGCACACAGGTATTGGCTATCTGGATGGACAGGAATGGTGAAGAAAGTATTATATAAATCTATGATTGTAAAAAATTGTGTCTTTAAAGGGATTAAATTGAGAATGGTATGAGGGTTTGTGACTACAGGGTAATGTGGTATGACTATATTGTTTATGGCTCGGAGATATTGAATAATATGACAAACTCGACCATGAGGCTTGATTATCAGAAGGACTGTTGTGTTACAAGGACTGGTGCATGGGATTATGAGACCCTTCTGGAGGTGTACCTTGGCAGTGGGATGAATTCTTTCCAGGGCTTCAGGTCTGAGATGGTATTGTCTGAGGTGAGGTGAAGATTTATTAGGGTCTATCTGTATCTTAATTGGTGGGGCTGAATGAATGTATTCTATGTCATTTGAAGAGGTGGACCTTAAGGTAGGAGGAACAGAATCTAGCAAATCCTTATGACTGAGAATTGACAAGGTATGAGCAAGGAGGGGAATTTCAATATTAGTACTAGATTCAGAAGTAAATCTCAAGGGGTCAAGAATCTGTAAATGTATTTCCTCTTTTGGGTAAAAGGAAATATTAGCTTGTAATTTTTCCAGGAGGTCTTGGCCCAAAAGGTGTACAGGAGCAGAAGGAACAAGAAGGAACTGGGGTGAATTCCCTGAAAAGAGCCTATCTCAAAAGACAGTGGGATACTTACCTGGCCGGGGAGATACCATGATCATGAAGGCGGTTTTCCCAGGGTGAGGCTCACTTATTGCACTGCGAGTGTGCTGACCCCTGCGATTTCCCCAAATGGGGGAAACTCGACTGCGTAATTTGTGGTGGTGGGGGACTGCGTGCGTGCTCTCCCCTGGAAAATAAAAAGACAATGGGGACAATTTGCTTACCTTCATAATTGTGTTGGAAACTCCCACCATTTGTACCTTTTCTGTACTTCGAGGAACAGGGAGCCTTGAGGTTGGTGAGGTTCAAGACAAAGTTGCTCCTGAGTTCAGAAGACCAGTAATAGCTTCAGCTCCTATAAAATGGTACAGTTCTCCCAACGGTGTTAGTGAGAATACTGGGAAGACCCGAACACTTTCTTCCAGAGCATCCCTATTTGTGAGTGTCTAAAAAAGGGAGATGCTTCTGAAATTTCTCAGAGAGTTCATGAAAAGGGCCAGGGTGAGGGCCTTTGGGATGCTGATAGGACCCTCTTTTTAACTTTGGGTGCTTCTTCCAGTGGTCGGGCTGGGGCCTTGATCTTGGTAGGGTCCATTAGAGGAATTTTGGTCTTTCCATTGAGGTGGCCACTGAGCAGCAATGGCCAGTTGCTGCAGCTGCAAATTCATGATTTTAATGGTCTTGCATTTTTCCGTATGTTTGATTGTTTTAGATAGCTAATTAGCCAAATTGACTACATCAGGAATGGCTATTATTTCCCAATTTAATTGTACCTATTTCACCAGCAGTCTGAGTTCCTCATCTAATCCCCCAACAAAGATTGAATTAAAGAGGGTTTGAGTATTGCTTGCCCCAGCAGGTATTCTGGAGTTTTCCCAGAATACTGTCTATAGGCATGAGTAATAATCGTGAACAGTTTCATCAGGTCGTCGTGTAGTAGACTGAATTTTTCCCCAGGCAGTGGTAAAGGGAAAAGCCTGAGAAGTTACTTCATGAAGGGCTCAAGCTACCTGAGAAGCTAGTGCCACTGCATCAATGTCATTTCTATGGCTATCTTTCTATGAAGCCAGTTGGCAGTAGTTTGCCAATGTCTGGCTTGGCTTTCTCCAATTAAGATGTGGGTTAGTTGATACAAGTCAGAGAAGCCTGGATCATAGGTTCGTATCACAAAGTTAAATTCTTCCACAAACCAGGGGATTGGTCCTCAGTGACCCTGGGAAATTCCTGAGCTATGGCCCGTAATTCTGCAGAGGACCAAACCCTATAGTCTACCAGATAACCAGTGCCAGCAGGGTTCTTTTATGTTGTCTCTGGTATACCATTGCCATTTACCTAGGTAAGCACAGGAGGCAGCCCCATACTTTTTGTATATGTACCCAGCAGGAGTCCCAGATGGGTGAGAATCTTCCCCCATAGCAGTCTGAGACTGTGACCGTCCCATTATTATGCACTCACCAAAAGAAGTAAGTCCTTAAGCAATCAGTTGATTAAACAAAAGACACCCAGAATAAAGGCCTCAACCTCAACCAAAGAGGGAGGTTCTGGACCAAAAGGACTTACTGCCCAGGCCTGGGGCCACCAGGGAGGCAGTAAAGCACAAGGGGCTCACGCAGGTACCTTGCTCAAATCCATGGCAGCTTCGGAGCTGGGCATATCACTTCAGATCCCACTTCTGACACTAATAATGTCAGCTGAAAGGACCACGGTCTGTAAAAAGGCAAAAAGAAGTTTATTTGGGGTCTTAGAACTTCAATTCAGGAATCATAGATTCTGAAGGATACCAGAATAGTGTCTCACTAGAGGAGAATAGTGGGGTTTTTATAGGAAAAGAGGGAAGTTAATGCAGGTTTAGACAAGTTGTTTACCAAGAATTTGGATTGGAGGGCAAAATTCTATATAATATGTTTGGGTTTTGGAATGCATCTCATTTGTTACTAAAGAAAGGTATGTTTTCTTAGGCCAAATAAAGTCCAGTTCTCAGCATTATTCTTTCCTTTTAGCAACTCAGCAACTATATAGCAGTTTCAATTTGGAGTGTTAAGCAAAAGTCCAGCATGGGCAGCAAACATGGAGTTGCTCAGGTCATGTCTCAGTCATTCCTGACAGTTATTTTCATACTAGAAAAGTCTTCTCCCTACTTGTTAAGATTATGATGCTGCTTGATGGGCAAAACGGGAACTCCAAGCAAGATTCCTGATAGGATCCAGCCTTGCTTTTTTCTGGGTCCCTTCCTTTCCAGGTCATATCATTTGCACCAGGTTCCCTGGCATGGTAAAGGAAGGTGACCTCACAAAGCAAAGGGGCTTCTGCTATTCATACAACCTCTTCTCCCAACCCACCTAACCCTGGGCCACTGTACTTGCCCAGTTCAAAATGAGTTTATCTGAATTCTTCCTTTTTTGACCTTTTCACCTGGGGGAGAAGGGGAGGCAGAACTGCCCTTGTACTTGAATGTTAAAATATTTAAAAAATTAAAATATTAAAACCCCCCTATTGGGGGATTCAAGCTATAAAACTGGGCTAGCTGTATGGTAAGGGAGAAGATACCATTATCCTACCCACATCAAAATAATAGAAGCAGCTAATACATTGAGTATTTAACTATGTGGCAGGCACTGTGCTAAACAACCCATAAGGGAGGTAGTATTAATACTATGTCACAGTTGAGGAAACTGGGACCATTAGAGGTGAAGTGACTTGTCTAATAAAGATAGGAGTGATAAGTTTTAGACTGGTGTGGAGATGGGGTTAGTGCTCAAGAAAACTTTAACTGGCACCATGTTCAGACTCCATTTGTACTTCATGTATGGGACTGTAAGTCTTGAAAATAAATACAAATTCCAAATGAAGACTTAGTTCTTTAAATAAAATTGGCATTTCTTTTGGTGCCTGGCAGGGCTGTGAGTGCCAGTAGGTGGTATCTTGCCAGAAGTCTACTATTTTTACTTTATTATAAGTTCTGGGAAGAATTAGGGTTGAACTAATAACAAGGACTTAGAATTGCCTCTCTCTTATTTATTCACCATTTCCACAAAAGGGAAATACATCTGTCTTGTTCATTTCAGGACAAAGAGAGAAACATGAGCTTGTCAGTCATTAGTTCTTCATGTCAAGTGCAAAAGTGACTTTTATTTTTGGCTCTTGCTTGAGTCTTTTTCTCTTCTTGGAAAGACTTTTAAAAAACTGTATTAAAGTATAACATACATAAAGTTCATAGATTATAAGTTTATACTCCATGAATATTCACAAACTGCACATACCCATGTAACCAGCACCCTGGTCCAAGAAACAGAACATTACTAGGAATCCCCTCATTCCTCTTCTAGTCGATACCCCTCCCAGGGGTAACCACTATCCTGACTTCCAACAGAACAGTTTTGCCCTTTTTTGTACTTAACATAAATGGATTCATGTAGTATATGCTCTTTTGTATCTGGATTTTTTTTTTGCTTGATACTATGTTTTAAAGATTCATCCATGTTATTTCTTGCAATTGTAGATCATTCTCATTGCTGTATAATGTTCCTTGTTAGCATGCCACATGTGATGTATCCATTTTTCTGTTGATGGGAAATTTCCAGTTCTGGCTGTTACAAGTAGAGCATTCTTTTGACAGCTATACACATGCATTTTTGTTGGGGTATATACATAGGAGTGAAATTTCTGGATAGTAGGATATGCATTCATTCAGCTAGAGTAGATACTACCAGTTTTGCACTCCCAACACCTATGTATAAGAGAGGATCTGTCCTTTAAAGTTATAGCCTTAGGGTTTAACTATGGTTTTTGTAGCACCTCAGGACTACCCAAAAGTTTAGTGACTCTCCTGTCTAAATCAGAAATTATCCTACCTCCCCATCACTTCTGTGTTATTTAGCACATAGAGTTCTTACTTACCTTACCTTCCTGGAATAGAACTTTATTAATTAGGATTTTTTTTCAGTTAACATTTATTGAGTTTCAACTGGCTTAGAAATTTACTGTAGTGATTAAGACTGTGTGCTTTGGATCCAGGCTGTCTGAATTCAATCTCAACTCTGCTACTTAACTAACTTTGTGATCTTGACAAGTATGTAACTTCTCTGTGCCTCAGTTTCTTCATCTGTCAAATGGTGGTGATAATAATAGTACCTATCTCACAGGGTTGTATAAGGATTAAATGAGTTAATATTTGTAAAAGTGCTTAGAACAGTACCTGGCACATTGTGAATGCTTAATTTAGCTACTGATTACTATCATCATCATCATTATTAATTGTTACTATTTACAGAACCCCACACTGGGAGTTGTTAAGGATACATAGCTATCTTAGATATAGGAACTATCCTCTAAGATCTCTTAAGTAAGGTGATGAGATGTTAAGCATAAGATTCAAGAATGAAAGTGAGAGTGAAGTAAGTCAGAAAGAGAAAGACAAATGCCGTATGCTAACACATATATATGGAATCTAAGAAAAAAAGAAATGTCGTGAAGAACCTAGGGGCAAGACGGGAATAAAGACACAGACCTACTAGAGAATGGACTTGAGGATATGGGGAGGGGGAAGGGTAAGCTGTGACAAAGTGAGAGAGTGGCATGGACATATATACACTACGAAACGTAAAATAGCTAGCTAGTGGGAAGCAGCCGCATAGCACAAGGAGATAAGCTTGGTGCTTTGTGACCACCTGGATGGGTGGGATAGGGAGGGTGGGAGGGAGGGAGATGCAAGAGGGAGGAGATATGGGAACATATGTATATGTATAACTGATTCACTTTGTTATAAAGCAGAAACTAACACACCATTGTAAAGCAATTATACTCCAATAAAGATGTAAAAAAGAAAAGAAAAAAAAAGTGAGAACTTTCAAAAGAGGGACAAATGAAATACTATTGGAGTTTAAAGGCAAATAGGATCCAGTTCTAGATAAGTGTGAAGAGTATGAAATGAAGAAAGCTTTATAGAAGGAGTGGCGTGTAAGCTGAGTCTGAATAATAGGATTTTACTCTTCAGAGATTAGGAAGGTGAGAGGGACTCCCTACCAAGAGAACTGCAAGAACATAAACTCAGAGGCTTAAGCTCAGAGGCAGGATTGAGAGGAATGAAGAAAGGAATTAAGTTGGAGAAATAGGTTTTGTAGATTGTAGAACGCCTTGAATGTTACACTGAGGAACTTGAACTTGGTTCTACAGGTAGCAACAACCTGCTAAAGCTTTGTAAGTCTAGAACATAGAATGCAAAAGTTAGAAAGGACCTTTTAAAAGATTATCTAAATGAGGAATTGGAATTCAGTTTCTTTTTTGCATGATGGGAATGTTCTAAAATTATATTGTGGTGATGGTTTTACAACTCTGTAAATTCACTAAAAAATCAATGAATTGTACATGCAAAACAAGTGAATTTTATGGTGTGTAAGTTCATTAAAGTTATGAATGAATGAACAAATGAGTAAGATCATCTCATGATAGTCCAAGCCTCTTATTTCACAAATGCTAAAGCTGTGGCCCAGATTGCTGAAATTTCTTGTCCAAGGTCAAACATCTAGCAAGTGTCAGAGCCAGCATTCTCTTTTTGTTGTTTAGTATGCATGACTGCTTCAGACTATGATAAATTGTACGGAATTATCATTGAAACAAGAGCCAAAATAATTGAGAATGCTGGATGGGTATGCAATGTTATTCTGGATAATAGTAGTAAGTAATAACACTTTATAGTACTTTACTGTTTTCAAAGTGCTTTTCAAGCCACCCTACCTGCTCTCAACATAAAAATGTATATCAAGGTTTCCTAAAAGCAGATAATTTTTGGCTTGACTTCCAGGAAACTGAGAACTAAATTTAGTGTTCAATCATATTAACTACATTATCCCTTGTATTTAGCATTATTGCTTCCTCCTCCTTTTTCATGGCTTTGATTTTCTGTTCTGATAGCATAATTGTGGATTTATGTTTTATTATAAACCACCTCAAAGTCACTTAGGAAAGAGGCAAGGTCAAAACCAATCAAGATGAAACTGGGTAAAGTGTTTTTCATTATCAAGGAAATGTGACTTCTAGAGACAAGGGTTGTACTCCTCTTTCAGTTCTCAAAAACCTAAATCCAGTTGGCTTCGCTTTGATCCTTTTAGTCAAGGACGTAGTATCATGTAGTGGGGAAAAAACGTGGATAGAGCCAGGTTTGAATTCCAGATGTATTATTTCTTAACTCTGAGTTCTTGGGCAAATCACTCAAAAGATCTGGGTCTCAGTTTCCTCCTTTGTAAAATGGAGGTAATATCTACATCTTGGGACAATGATGAAGATTAAGATATGGTATGATAAGGGACTGACACAAATTAAGTGTTCCATGACTATGTATTCCCTTCTTTTTCCATCAGAGCCAAACAACAATGGTAGAGGCTTTAGTATATATATTAGTCCTCGAAGGTCTCAAAGATCAGCCTGTCTCAAAGAGGAGTATTTTCCTGAGCATCCTGAGTACCAAGGCTCTTGGTACTACAGTTCAAAGAGAAAGCCTACCAAGGAAGCCCTTGTAGCAGTGGTCTGATATTGTGGCCACTATTTTATAGGGATTGGAATTGTTTTCCTTACCACCAGAACTTCCTCCTTTGACATAACTTTGTAATTGGGAAACCCCAATGAAGCTGTTACTCCTAGAAACCATTGGGATTTATTTTAGGGTTGTGTCTTTTAAAAATCATTTTGTGGTTTTGTGGTGCAATATTTAAGTGCTTTAGAAAGAGTTTTCGATAATCTCCAAAGACATTTTCCTTGGTTGAGAAATGCATACTGGACAGGGAGTCAGGAGGCCTGGGCTGATACTGACATGCTGCATGACCTTAGGTTTTATTTTCCTTGTGGATAAAAATAATATCTAACCTTTATTGAGCAATTACTAAGTGCCAGGCACTATTGTAAGTGCTTTACATAAATATTGCATATTTATATACTCATTTAAGACTCATAACAATAACTATCATTATCCTCATTTCAAAGATAAAGAAATCAAGACCCAGAAAGCTTAAGCAACTTGCTAAGAGTCAGAAAATGAAGCAGTCTGTGACTCAAAAGGCTGTGCTCTTAGCCCCTGCGCTGTACTGCTTCAATAAAATGAGCAGATTGGATTATACCAGCACTGCCTAAACTTTGTTCCTGATGACCACTAGTCCCACAAGATAAGTTGTTTAAAAAAGAAAAAAGGATTCTAAGGTAAAATATGTTGACACCACAAACACTGTGGAGATTGATAGTGAATTTTCACCTGTTAAAGTCTCTGAGAAACCCTGTAAGAAACCTGCTTATAATGCAATGTTTCCGTAACCTGACCACAGAACTCTGTGTGCGCGTTCATGTGTGCGTGTGCATGCACACACACCTATTAACATTCTGTGGAACTTGGGTTTATAGAACGTGCTTTGAGAAATGCTGGTGTTAATCTGGAAGAGTCATTCTCTTAAGTTCTTCCAGCACTTAATAATGATAGGTATGTGGACTATAAAATGCAGCATTCCTTTCTGGGCCTCAAATTTTCTTTAATTGGAGGGGTGCTGCAAATTACCGTGTGATGAGGCATAAATTCAAGGCTGGTCTGGGTTGCATTTTTAACACCTGCTTCAAATGACCTTGTACATCTTAACACAAAAGACTTCATTTGCTCTCTAGCTTTTTCTTTCTTCCTTCCTGCCCTGTTACATATTTTCTCACTTATTACTTAAAAGAAGAGACTTAAATCAGAGATGCTCATTATGAAAATAGGAGAAAGCTTTTTTAATATGTGCAGGGTGCAGCAATTGTTTTTATGATGAATATTCTTTGTTGTCAGAGGTGATGCCACATGGAGCAGGGCTTATGTGGAACACGGGCTGTTAGATATCACCACGCTGTTAGTTCTCCTGGAGCCAGATGTTCTGTCTTTAATTATTTTTGCATTGTTTCCAAGTTGTTACCAGTAATTGTGACAAATAAGGATAGTAAATGAATTGAGACCTCTGAAGTGCACATGATTTCCTCCCTTCCTCCCTTCCTGGAAGGGTAATGAAAAGACAAAGAAACAAACAAACATGGTTTATGGTCTACATCTTCTCTAAGAGCAAAGATCTTGTAGATGTCAGCATGTTCTGTTTACAGTCCAGGTGTGCAAAACTAACAAAGCAGTTGGGTGGCCTTACTGGGAATTAGAGTCTCTATAGTACTTAGTGGTGGTCATCTTCTCACCTCTTTTCTTTCTCTCTCTGTCTCTCTCTCTTTACTCTCCCTCTCCTCCCTTCTCTCTTTCTCTCTCCTTTTTCTCCCCCTTCTTTCCTTTCTCTCCCCTCACCCTACCCTCAGGTCTTTTAAGTCTCTTTCTCGCATCTCTCTTTTTCTTTCTCTCTTCCCCCTATACACATACTATGGGACCCAGGTTTCTGTGGGAAAAAAAGCACACCAGGCAGAGACACCCTCTTACACACTGTCTTAGAACCAGAGGGATCTCTGGTGCCTATGAATAGAGAAGGGTGGGTCTGAGTAATCGCAGGTTTCCTAAAAGGTCCTACCTGCTAATACACACAGGTTCCCTGCAGTGTGGAGCCCTCCAGGAAGTCCATATTAACAGTTTCAATATTAACAATTTCCCTCTCTCTGAGGCACTTGGTAAACTTCATACACAGACATTGTAGCCTTTTGGTAGATAGTGCCCTGGGCCTTAGCAGCAACTCCTTTTGAGTGGCCGATTTTCCCCTTTGTTGCGCATTTCCTTCCATTCAAGGCTGCCTGTCCTGGGACAGGCAGGAGAGTGCTAAAGATGCTTTATAGTTTCAATTTCTACTCCTCACCCCTTGCCATTATTTTCCTGAAGTGTGGCTTCTTTTCCTGAGTATGAGAGAGTGAGCCCTTATTCCAACTGGCACTGATGTCTTCTATTAACCTAATCACAATATAGTTCTTTCTAGCAACAGCAAGATTACTTCCTTTTAACTTTCAATTAGCTGAAGCAATCACATGCTTTTACCAAACTATTCTCATCAATTTTACATTGCCTCCTGCATTCAGTTTAGCAAATGCCTACCTACAGCTTCCTCATCAGGAAAGGAAATGGTATGCACTCATGTTTCTTTTGCAGCATTACTTTGCAGCATTTCCTATAAGCATTTTTACCCCGTACCTCATTCCTAACCTTCTTCTACTTGTTCTCTGCCTCAAGGGTGCTGTGGATTCTTTTTAATTTTTTTTCTCTTCATAGTCCATTGAGGCTGTTATAATAACATACCACAGATTGATGGCTTATAAACAAAATTTTATTTCTCACAGTTCTAGAGGCTAGAAGTCTAACATTAGGGTGCTAGCATGTTTGCGTTCTGGTAAAGTCCCTCTTCTGAGTTGCAAACTGCCAATGACTTCTCACCATGTTCTTACATGGCAAAAGCAGGCAAGGAATCTCTCTGGAGCCTCTTTTATAAGGGTACTAATCTCACTAATCCTATCTATGAGAGCTCTGCCCTCATGACCTAATCATCTCCCAAAGGCCCCACCTCTGAATACCATCACATTTGGGCATTAGGATTTCAACATATGAATTTGGAGGGTGGACACAAGCATTCAGACCAAAGCACCTTCCTTCTCCATTTGGGTTTTTGGCCTTAAAATATATTCTAGGTTCTAATAGTTCTTTTTTCTTTATCTTATACTGTGCCTTCTGAGTTTGGCTTTTTGCTTAACTCTACTCCTTCTCTGGCCTTGTCCTTCCACCCTCCTTCCCTTCTCTAATTGGACACTTCTTGCTATCTTTCCCTTCCTTCTTTTTCTCCAGTCACCCTTTAGCCACCTTCTATATCTGTACCTCTAGCATGGGTGCCTCTGTGCTGCAAATAAATGCCTTCCTGATTTTAGATGCATGCATCAGTAAGCGACAGCTTGCAGCAAGCATCAGCGGGCAGTAGCTGAAAGCAAGATCTTAGTTCCCGGGCCGGGAGTCCTAACTGCTAGGCCATAGAGACCAGCGGCTAGGGCCTGGGTCCCTAGTTCTTGCCTGCCTTGTCAAGAATGAATTCAGGCAAGGAGGCAGAAGGTAAAGAGAAAAGTAAAAAGGTTATTGGAAAAACAAAGTACATATGGAAAGACGCATGGGCGAACTCAGAGAGAGAGAGTTGCACCTTTGGGAAGTTTAAATCCTTTATAAGGGGGCAGTTTTCTGGGTCTTTTTTTCCCTTCTGGCAAATCATCTTGCTTTGTCCCTCCTGGCTAATCAGTCTCAGGACCCTCCTCATAGGTGCGCATGCACACCTCTCAGTCAAGATGATCCTGCTGTGAAGGCATCTGGGAGAAGCAAGTCTTATTATGGCTTGGAGTTGTCCCCTGACTTTTGACCCCCAAGGAGCCTTTCTGTGCATGTGTAGTGTCTCTCCTGCCCCAAGGGGTGGGTTGGCGGGGGTGTGTGTGTGTGGGGGGGTGGAGTGGAGATCCCTTGATCCTTTATTCAGACAAGATTTTGGCCTTCTTTGTTCTTGCCATGACTGTTATCTTAAGACATCCGCAAGAGACAAAGCTTGGCTATTTACCCTGTCTCTGTCATTACTTCCATTTCGGAGAGCAAACATGAGGCTGATTTTAAATGTCTAACCTGAAGCCCACCTGTTATCTCCTATCTCAGGAAATGCAAACAGGAGGCTCGTTGTAAGTGTCCAGCCTGAAGCCCACTTTTTCCTGACCCATGAAATGTAAACAGAAGGCCAGTTGTAAATGTCTAACCTGGAGCCCATCTATCTCCTGCCTCATTCCTAGCCTGTACAGGAAAACAAGATCAGTTTTTCTAGGGATTGGTAAAGACTCCTTTTTTAATTGTGGGAAAAAAACCCATAACATTAAATTTAACAACTTAACCATTCTTAAGTGTATAATTCCATTATTAAGTATATTCACATTATTCTTCAACAAATCTCTAGAACTTTTTCATACTGCAACACTGAAACTCTGTATTTACTAAACACTAATTTCCCCTCCCACCTCCCCCCATACCTTGAAAACTACCTTCCTACTTTCTGTTTCTGTAGTTTTGAATAATTTAGATATTTCATATGAGGGAAATGATATGGTATTTGTCCTTTTATGACTGGCTTGTTTCATATAGCATAATGTCATCCATGTTGTAATATGTGGCAGGATTTGTTAAGGCTGCATAATATTCCATTGTGTGTACATTTTCTTTATCCATTCATCTGTCTATGGACATTTAGATTGCTTCCACCTCTTGGCTATTGTGACTAATGCGGCATTGAATATGGGTGTACAAATATCTATTCAGTATCCTGCTTTGAATTATTTTGGATATAAGTCCAGAAATAGGATTGCTAGATCATATGATAATTCTCTTTTTAGTTTTTTGAGACAATTGTATCCTGGTTTTCATAATGGCTGCACCATTTTACATTCCCACCAACAGTGTACAAGGGTTCCAACTTCTACATAGCCTCACCAACACTTGTTATTTTCTGTTCTTTTATAATGGCTATCCTAATGGGTGTGAGGTGATATTTCTTGATTTTTTTTTTACATCCTTATTGGAGTATAATTGCTTTACAGTGGTGTTAGTTTCTGCTTTATAACAAAGTGAATCAATTATACATATACATATGTTCCCACATGTCCTCCCTCTTGCGTCTCCCTCCCTCCCACCCATACAGGTAATCACAAAGCACCGAGCTTATCTCCCTGTGCTATGCGGCTGCTTCCCACTAGCTATCTATTTTACATTTGGTAGTGTACATATGTCCATGCCACTCTCTCACTTTGTCACAGCTTACCCCTCCACCTCCCCGTATCCTCAAGTCCATTCTCTAGTAGGTCTGTGGCTTTATTCCCGTCTTGCCCCTAGGTTCTTCACGACATTCCATTTGTTCTTAGATTCCATATATATGTGTTAGCATACGGTATTTGTCTTTCTCTTTCTGACTTACTTCACTCTGTATGACAGGCTCTAGGTCCATCCGCCTCACTACAAAGAACTCCATTTCGTTTCTTTTTATGGCTGAGTAATATTCCATTGTATATATGTGCCAAATCTTCTTTATCCATTTATCCGATGATGGATACTTAGGTTGTTTCCATCTCCTGGCTATTGTAAACAGAGCTGCAATGAATATTTTGGTACATGACTCTTTTTGAGTTATGCTTTTCTCAGGGTATATGCCCAGTACTGGGATTGCTGGATCATATGGTAGTTCTATTTGTAGTTTTTTAAGGAGCCTCCATACTGTTCTCCATAGTGGCTGTATCAATTCACATTCCCACTGGCAGTGCAAGAGTGTTCCCTTTTCTCCACACATTCTCCAGCATTTATTGTTTCTGTATTTTTTGATGATGGCCATTCTGACTGGTGTGAGATGATATCTCATTGTATGTTGGTACATTTAATGTTGTCCCAGAGGTCTCTGAGACTGTCCTCAATTCTTTTCATTCTTTTTTCTTTATTCTGCTCTACAGTAGTTATTTCCACTATTTTATCTTCCAGGTCACTTATCCATTCTTCTGCCTCATTTATTCTGCTATTGATCCCATCTAGAGTAATTTTAATTTTATTTTTTGTGTTGTTCATCGTTGCTTGTTTCATCTTTAGTTCTTCTACTTCCTTGTTAATTCTATTTCCAAGATTTTGTATCATGTTTACTATCATTCTGAATTCTTTTTCAGGTAGACTGTCTATTTCCTCTTCATTTGTTAGCTGTGGCGGGTTTTTATCTTTCTCTTTCATCTGCTCTGTGTTTTTCTGTCTTCTCATTTTGCTTATGTTACTGTGTTTGGGGTCTCGTTTTTGAGGGCTGCAGGTTTGTAGATCCCATTGTTTTTTGTGTCTGTCCCCAGTGGCTAAAGTTTGTTCAGTGGGTTGTGTAGGCTTCCTGGTGGAGGGGACTAGTGCCTGTGTTCTGATGAATGAGGCTGGATCTTGTCTTTCTGGTGGGCAGGTCCACGTCTGGTGGTGCGTTTTGGGGTGTCTGTGGGCTTATTATGATTTCAGGCAGCCTCTCTGCTAATGGGTGGGGTTGTGTTCCTGTCTTGCTAGTTGTTTGGCATAGGATGTCCAGC
>RJWK010052618.1:0-15593 GCA_004363435.1 Platanista minor | reverse complement strand
TCCTTTAGCATTTGTTGTAAAGCTGGTTTGGTGGTGCTGAACTCTCTCAGCTTTTGCTTGTCTGTAAAGGTTTTAATTTCTCCATCAAATCGGAATGAGATCCTTGCTGGGTAGAGTAATCTTGGTTGCAGGTGTTTCTCCTTCATCACTTTAAATATGTCCTGCCAGTCCCTTCTGGCTTGAAGAGTTTCTGCTGAAATATCAGATGTTAACCTTATGGGGATTCCCTTGTGTGTTATTTGTTGTTTTTCCCTTGCTGCTTTTAATATATTTTCTTTGTATTTAATTTTTGATAGTTTGATTAGTATGTGCCTTGGCGTGTTTCTCCTTCGATTTATCCTGTATGGGACTCTCTGTGCTTCCTGGACTTGATTATTTCCTTTCCCATATTAGGGAAGTTTTCAACTATAATCTCTTCAAATATTTTCTCAGTCCCTTACTTTTCCTCTTCTTCTTCTGGAACCCCTATAATTCGAATGTTGGTGCGTTTAATGTTGTCCCAGAGGTCTCTGAGACTGTTCTCACTTCTTTTCATTCTTTTTTCCTTATTCTGCTCTGCAGTAGTTATTTCCACTATTTTATCTTCCAGGTCACTTATCCGTTCTTCTGCCTCAGTTATTCTGCTATTGATCCCATCTAGAGTATTTTTAATTTCATTTATTGTGCTGTTCATTGTCGCTTGTTTCACCTTTAGTTCTTCTAGGTCCTTGTTAATTCTGTTTCCAAGATTTTGGATCATGCTTACTATCATTATTCTGAATTCTTTTTCAGATAGACTGCCTATTTCCTCTTCATTTGTTAGGTCTGGTGGGTTTTTATCTTGCTCCTTCATCTGCTGTGTGTTTTTCTGTCTTCTCATTTTGCTTATGTTACTGTGTTTGGGGTCTCCTTTTTGCAGTCTGCTGGTTGGTAGTTCCCGTTGTTTTTGATGTCTGTCCCCAGTGGCTAAATTTGCTTCAGTGGGTTGTGTAGGCTTCCTGGTGGAGGGGACTAGTGCCTGTGTTCCGATGGATGAGGCTGGATCTTGTCTTTCTGGTGGGCAGGTCCATGTCAGGTGGTGTGTTTTGGTGTGTGGCTTTATGATTTTAGGCAGCCTCTCTGCTAATGGGTGGGGTTGTGTTCCTGTCTTGCTAGTTGTTTTGCATAGGGTGTCCAGCACTGTCGCTTGCTGGTCTTTGAGTGAAGCTGGGTGCTGGTGTTGAAATGGAGATCTCTGGGAGATTTTTGCTGTTTGATATTATGTGGGGTTGGGAGGTCTCTTGTAGACCGGTGTCCTGAAGTTGGCTCTCCCAGCTCAGAGGCACAGCACTGACTCCTGGCTGCAGCACCAAGAGCCTTTCATCCACACGGCTCAGAATAAAAGGGAGAAAAAGTAGAAAGGAAGGAAGAAAGAAAGAGAGAGAGAGAGAGAGAGACGGACGGAGGGAGGGAGGGAGGAAGAAAGGAAGGAAGAAAGGAAGGGTAAAATAGAATAATGTTAGAGAAAAGAAAATAAGATAGAAAAAAAATTTTTTAAGTTAAGAAAAAACAAACAAAAAAAAACAGATAGAACCCTAGGACAAATGGTGAAAGCAAAGCTATACAGACAAAATTTCACACAGAAGAATACACATACACACTCATAAAAAGAGGAAAATGGGAAAAAAAAATCTTGCTCTCAAAGTCCACCTCCTCAATTTGGGATGATTCCTTGTCTATACAGGTATTCCACAGATGCAGGGTACATCAAGTTGATTGTGGGGATTTAATCCGCTACTCCTGAGGCTGCTGGGAGAGATATCCCTTTCTCTTCTTTGTTCCCACAGCTCCCGGGGCTCAGCTTTGGATTTGGCCCCGCCTCTGCGTGTAGGTCGCTGGAGGGCGTCTCTTCTTCGCTCAGACAGGACGGGGTTAAAGGAGCTGCTGACTCGGGAGCTCTGGCTCACTCAGGCCGGGGGGAGGGAGGGGCACGGAGCGGGGCGAGCCTGCGGCGGCAGAGGCCACCGGGGCGTTGCACCAGCCTGAGGCGCGCTGTGCGTTCTCCCGGGGAAGCCGTCCCTGGATCACGGGACCCTGGCGTTGGCGGGCTGCACAGGCTCCGGGAGGGGAGGTGTGCAGAGTGACCTGTGCTCGCACACAGGCTTCCTGGTGGCGGCAGCAGCAGCCCTAGTGTCTCAGGCCCGTCTCTGGGGTCCGTGCTGGTAGCCGTGGCTCACGCCCATCTCTGGAGCTCCTTTAAGCAGCGCTCTTAATCCCCTCTCCTCGCGCACCAGTAAGCAAAGAGGGAAGAAAAAGTCCTTTGCCTCTTCGGCAGGTCCAGACTTTTCCTGGACTCCCTGCTGGCTAGCCGTGGTGCACTAGCCCCCTGCAGGCTGTGTTCACGCCGCCAACCCCAGTCCTCTCCCTCCTTTTTATATTCTTTATAGTATTTTTCATATTATCTAACAAATGAATGTACATAATAAATAAATGTTTCAATGAGTGATGGATTTTGGTCTCAAATAAATGGCCAATCCATTTTTTATGGTTTTCAAGAATATTATTCCCTAGATTCCTTTGGCAGTCTATTTGGAAACAAAACAGATTTTAAAATTATATCTAATGTGATTTACTATAATATGAGCTCCTTTTCTCTGCTTACTGGTAGATAGACAACGTGTGGTTATATCATATATATATACTTTATAATTATTGCCAACATCACCATCATTTTATGTTCAATATTTCTGTATGTTTTCCCTTAGTTACTTAACATGTGCTCTCTTAATTTCTTTATGCCTTCGGTTTTCAAAAACTTTTGTCATGTCTGTTTCAGAGTTCCCTACCAGTATGCTAAATCCATTAATAGAGGGAAGCATATATTCCCCAAATATCCTCAAGCTCTTTGCAAATTGATGCTTTTAATTATTTGATTTTAAGCTTTAAGTTTACATTTAGGCTAAGTAATTAGCCTACTTCACACTCTATTTAATAATTCATGGTTTATGGAGCATGTATACTGGGTGCATAAGACAAAGGAAGAAAGAAACAAAGACAACTCCAGATCCCCATGGAGCTTAGAGGCTAGACAGGGAAATAGACATTAAACAAAGAATCACACAAATGTCGAATTACAACTAAGATAGGTCTTACAAAAGAGATTCATTGGGGGGAATTAATGTTGATGAGGACATTGAGGAACACTTCCCTGAGAAACTAATGACTCATCTAAAGGTAGAGTTAACTGTCACTGGCAGAGAGTAGGCAGCATGGTAGATGGTAAGTGGGAAGGCTAGTCCAGCCAAGGGGGAAATGAATTTCTATGCATTACAAATAATCACTGAGTCACTAAATGTTAAATCCCCTTTGGATGAGTAAACAGACTTAGAGAGGTTAAATGATTTACCCAAACTCAGCAAGTTAATGAAGTTAAAGGCCCTCAGATGTCCTCATTCCTCATCCAATATTTTGTCTACTGTGCAGAGCTGCTTCCCCCTTAACTTAACTTTTTAATGTTTTGCTTCTTTGCATCAAGGGAAGTATGCCAGGAAAGATAACACTGAGTCAGCTGAACAGTAGCAAAAATAGTAACTTAATCATCAAAAAGTTTTGTGAATCATCATAACAGGATTGCTTTTGTCAGTAAACAATACAGAAAAGTCACTACTTCTTACCTTCAGCGAGAACACACAAAGGATAAATCGGCATCCATAGTGTTTGACTGAGCCATGTCAAGACAGCACAGGATATTCCAATGACTGATAACATGCTGTAAGTGTACCTGAAAGGAGACAAGTTTGCTGATAAACATCATTTGCTGCTTATGTCTGGGAAATAGCAGGAGAAGAAAATACCTTACTGTGTAAATGAATACACAGATAAAACTGGAGAGTATGCAAATTCCTTACTTTATTTCCTGTAATGTAAGCAGGAGAGGAGGTAAAAAATGGAAAGAGAGGAACCGTGTCAGTCTGGCTTGTCTTATGGGGTGGATCACGGATAATTATAGAGGGAAGAGAGAAAAATGTAACTCTTATCCCCTAGCAAATTACAGTTGCAAGTTTCCTCAAATAGTGACTTCAATTTCACTCAGACGCCAAGCCCATTTTATGGAGAGGCTAAGTTTTTAAGACAGACAGGCTTGTAAATATCTAGGTAATGAATTTTAAAAATAAAAAAAATATGTGCCATCTTGTGTGAATAATTAAAGAGCTGGCCTTAGGAGCTTGTTTTGGGTATAGGAGGTGGTTTTAAACCTGCCTTTATGATGTAATAGATGAAGTAGTCAAAATATTTTCATTTCTCAAGCTTAAGCATACATCAGCATCACTCTGAGGGCTTGCTAAAGCATAAATTGTTAGGCCCTATCTCTAGAGTGTCTGATTCAATGGACCTGAGAATCTGTATTACAAACAAGTTCCAGGTGCCGCTGATGCCACTGGCCTAGGGACCATACTTAGAACTACTGGAATAGGCAGTGAATACATATGGCAAAACAAAATTCAAAACCTTGAAAACATGAATGCAGAAAAGTATATCTTTCTCTCATTCCAGGACCCTAATTCCACTTGTCAGAGGCAATGACCAATGCCAATTTCTCATATATTCTTTCCAAGATATTTTTGCATATACTTACCTATGTGTATATATACTATATATAATATACATCAGCAGTGCAAGCACTCACCAAACATAGCATGTTATCAAACTTTTTGTTCTTTACCTTATATAAGGGGAAAATGGTATCTCGCTGCTTTGATTTTTTTTCTCTTATTACAAGAGTAGGTAAGAATCTTTTCATATGTTTAAAAATCACTTCTGATGAAATCCAATGTATCTCTTTTTGTTGTTGCTTGTGTTTTTGGTATTAAATCTAAAAATCCATTGTCAAATCCAAGATCAAAAACATTTACCCCTATGTTTTCTTCTAAGAGTTTTATAGTTTTAGCTCTTCCATTTAGGTTTTCGATCCATTGAGTTAATTTTTGTGTGGTGCAAAGGACCATATTCATTCCTTTGCATGTGGATATCCAGCTGTCCCAGCACCATATAACCAAAAGACTATTTTTCCCCATTGAATGACCTTGGCATCCTGTCAATAATCAATTGACCATAAATTTGAGAGTTCATCTATGGACTGTCAATTCTATTCCACGATATATCCTTATGTCCATTATCACACTCTTGATGTGTGCAAATTTGGCTGTTTTGTAGTAAGGTTTGAAATTGGGAAGTGTGAATCTTCCAACTATGTTCTTTTTTGAGATTGTTTTGGCTACTCTGGGTTCCTTGGGTTTCCATATGAGTTTTAGGATCAGCTTCTCAACTCCTGCAAAGAAGCCAGCTGGGATTCTGATAGGGATTGCACTGAATCTGTAGATCAACTTGAGGAGTGTTCCATCTTAAAAACATTGTCTTCAACCCATAAACACGGAATATCTTTCCACTTATTTAGATCTTTAATTTCTCTGCACAATGTTTTATAGTTTTTAGTGTACAAGTTCTGCCCATCTTTTGTTAAATTTATGTCTAAGTACTTTATTTTTTGATGTTTTGTTTTCTTAATTTTATTTTAGGATAGGCCATTGCAAATGTGTAGAATACAATTAATTTTTGTACAGCTGACCCTTGAACAACACAGGTTTGAACTAAGCGGGTCCACTTATATGCAGATTTTTTTCAATAGTAAATACTACAGCACTACACTATCTGGGGTTGGTTGAATCCAGATGCAGAACCTAAGATACACAGGAACCCTGTATACAAAGGGCCAACTATAAGTTATATGTGGATTTTCAACTGTGCGGAGGGTCAGCACTCTAACCCTTACGTTGTTCAAGGGTCAACTGTGTATTAATTTTGTATTCTACAACTTTGCTGAACTAGCTTATTCTAATATTCTTTAGTGAATTCCTTATGATTTTTTATATACAAGATCATGTCATCTGCCAGTAGAGATAATTTTACTCCTTCCTTTCCAATGTGGATGCTTTTACATCATTTTCTTGCCTAACTGCCATGCCTAGAACTTCCAGTACAATGTTGAATAGAAGAGGCAAGAGTAGACATTGTTGTCTTGTTCCTGATCTTTGGAAGAAAGATCAGTCTTTCATCAATAACCATTATGTTAGCTGTGGAGTTTTCACAGATGCTTTTATCAGGTTGAGTAAGTTGCTTTGCAAAAAGTCATTCTAGGGTAAATTGGGAAGATAATTCTGCCCCCATTTTACAGGGGAAAAAAATGAGTTTTAAAAAGGTTCAGTACTTAGGAATTTCACTCCTAAGAGAAATGAAAACATATGTGCACACAAAAGCTTGTACATGGATGTTCACAGAAGCATTCCTTCTGACCAAAAAGTAGAAACCACCCAAACGTCCATCAACTGAAAAATGAATAAAAATTGGTATATGAATATAATGGAATATTATTCAGCCATAAAAATAAATAAAATACTGATAACTGTTAAAACATGGACGAACCTTGAAAACGTTCTGCTAAGTGAAAGAACCCAGTCACAAAAGGCGCATATTATATGATTCCATTTATATGAAATGTCCAGAATAGGCAAATCCATACAGACAGTATGTTAGTGGTTGCCAGGGCCAGGAGGAAAAGGGAATTGGGTGCAACTGCTAATGGATTTGGGGCTTCTTTTGGGGGTGATGAAAATGTTCTCAAATTAGATAGTGGTGATGTCTTCACACATGTCTTTGAATACACTAAAATCGACAAATTTTATACTTTAAAAGGGTAAATATTAAGGTCCATGAATTATCGCATTGCTGTTATTTTTAAGGTTGTGTGATTTGCCCAAGATCATATAGCAGTGGAGGTGAGGTTCATACTGAGATCTTCCACTTCTATGTCCAAAATTCTTTCCATCACATCACAATACCATTCTCAATGCCAAAACCACTTTGTTCTCTAATGGGTCTACTGAGCTTATCTGAGACTGAATCAACACTGAAAGAGTTGGGCATACCAGAGAATGAAACATCAGAAAGCCACAGTCCCAGAAGAGGCTCCATGTCTCATAATCAGAAAGTCATGGGCTACAAAACTCCCTGAAGTTTGCCCCAAGTCCACAAATCTTTCAGTTAAAAGTGAGAAATAACTAAGTTATATATAACAAAGAATTATAGTCACTTTAATTCAACAAAATATTTCATTAAATTCATTCTACTTAGAATATCTTAACTCAGCCAAGTTATTGACAATATAATAAAGAATTTATATAACCTCAGCTAAAATGCTAGGGTTCTTTTGTTACCCATCCACATCCAGATCTTTCAAGCAGGAGGGACAGTTCTCATTTGTGAGAGCTTGAAGTAGCAGTTAGGAGCCTCTCCAAAGTGAGTCACTGAGCAAAGGGCTCAGCAATTTTACACCACTGCTGGTAGAGGTAACACACAAAGTTTTAGAACTAGAAGGAAACATAACACCATCTGGAGCAAGGGTTCTTAACCTGAGGTCCAAGGATTCCCAGTGAGTCCATGAAAGAACTTCAGTTATTTGAACATGCTGGAATTGTATACAAATATGTTTGTGGTGGTGTGTTTTTTCCCCAGAGAGATAAGGCCCTATATTTAAAATATTCTTGAATTCAAAGAAACCAACTTTGTAAATTGTGACTATGATAGAATAAAAGTCTTGCTTTGCTTATTAAAGTAACACATACCAGAGCAATTGCAAAGAACGCCTTTCATTAGCAACAGCTGCAAGGTATATTCCAAATTGGTGTACGCCAAGTCTTCTGCTGGGAACCTCATGCAATGATTTGCTCTTGATACCATGGTAGGTTTCCATTATCTTTGATATGCCCATTACGGAAAGCACTAAAAATACATTTCCATATCAAGATAAAATAATATGAAAAGGGGTTATGTATTTCTCTCTCATTCAGAGTAACCAAATGTAAGCAGCTATTACTAGCTTCACTGTAGAAAGCAATTTGGCTTTGTTTTAAGAGATTATTTTGCCTCCTTACCTAACCATATCCAATAGATTCCAAAAGATGAATAAAACACACACCACGTATTTCTCTTGGACTTCCTCTTGACTGGTGATCACCACAAAGAGGATGATTATTCTCTCAGTGAGCTAACAAAAAAATAGCAAAGTCAAGAATTAGGATCATCTGTTAAGCAGGTAGGTAATTTTCTAATTTTAAAAACTAGAGTTCCTCTTAAAAGTATGCTTTAACTATAAATATATATGTATACTACACAGTTAACATGATCTCTGAGGGAGCAGGGTTACAGATGAATTTCATTTCCTCCTTTTTGTTTTTCTGCATTCTCCAAATTATATGTAATGAATAGAAAGATAACATATTTCATCTAAATCAGGGCATGTCCCTTCTTGTGATACATGCACACATGGTTTTTACTCACTTTGACAAGCTTTTATTGAGTGTCCACTATGTATCAGATGCTAAGACTACATATATAATGAAAGCCTGGTCCTTGCTACACAGGGTAGCAATGGTAGGAGAATGTGGGGCAGTAACTATAACACAGTGTGAATAATGCTGTCATTTAAAGGGCTATATATGGGAGCACAGGGGAGGGAGATACCTGTCTGAGAAAAAGATGCAGACAGATATATGGAGGTAGGCAACATTTCAGTTGGATCTTGGGAATGGACAGGGCTTTGTCAGGTAGACTGGATAGGAGAATGGGCATCCTAGGCCAAGGGAGCAGCCTGAGCAAAGAGGCAGAGGTGTGAAAACACACGGTGTGCTGGGGAATAAGGAGAACCCCTGGGGGCTAGAGAGGAGGTGCACAGAAGGGAATCCTAGGAGATAAAATTGAAAATGTGTTGGGGGCTGGGATGTGAAGAGTTTTGAATGACAGGCTGAGAAATTTCCATTTCATCCAACAGGGGAGCCCCCGTAGTTTTGGGGGGGTTGGGGGGTTTTGCTTTGTTTTTCGGGGTTTTTTTGGTGGGGGTGGGTGGGAGGTGGGAGAAAGGGAGAAAGGGGAAGTGAAATAATATAATCTTAACCCACATAAGCTAGTGGAAAATGAAAAGAATTCAACAAATTCATATTTTTCCAAGTCAGTAAGCATCTATAAATCATTAAGAATGCATACATTTATGGCTCAGCTCCAGTTACTGACCTCAAAATACACATTCCTCTTTCCAGTCTAATGTGCCTTCTTATGCCATATTAACATACTTTGTACACTCTGCGTTTTTTGTTTGTTTTTAGTAGAACACTTTACTTTCCTCACAATGGTTGAAGGAAAATATACCTGAGATTGAGGGAGCATATTAGTGATAAAGGAAAGACAAGGGCTGCTTTGTATTTTTCAATAGCTGTCTTTAGTTTTAAAGCAGATCAAGGACTAAAGACTGGGATAATCTATGACTTAGAATCATAGGTTTTTAGTCCTGGAAAATCACCTAGTGCAGCGAAATCCAGGATTTGCCAACATTGGGCCACATAATCAGAAATCCACATGTAGAAGCTGTATCAGCGTGTTTATAACCACATTGGTGAGTCAAGAGGGCCCTTGCTTGGCCAAGGAAATTAGATATGATTCAAACCTTATTAGTCCATCAATGGAAGCTACCTACCTACATGGCTGTTTTTCTTTTGTCAGTCTTTCTTTACAATGCCCTAGTTTCTTGATTTAACCATATTTATATAACGAATTAGACTTAGCTGCAATGATAATTACCGAACGATCCAAGCTTGCTGCTATGACACCCGGCAGCCTTCGGATACAAGATCTTAGCAGCAAACAAGTATTTAGGCACTGCTTAATCCTACATTTGATCAGTGCCGACTAATTAGAAAAATTATCTAATTTTTGACAAAAATCTCAGGAGATACACACATGAATGCATACACACATATTTCTAATTACATGGCTGACTACTGAAAGAGAGAACATAAGCTACCTTTTGATAAGATGGCTAAGGGCCCTGCTAGATACTTGCCCAACCCCACCTTTTTACAAATAAGGAAACTGGGAACCAGAGAAATTAAGTGACTTGCCCAAACTAGTGGCAGACCTGGAAACATATATATCCCAAGTCTCCTGGTTTCCAGAGTTGTAGGCAATCCCTGATGTCAGGCTGCCCCCTCAACTGATGAGTAGGGAGGGAAAACTCTCCTAAAAGAGAGAGACTGGAGCTTCACAAAGAAACTCACTCTGGGTGGCGCAGTGGTTGAGAGTCCGCCTGCCGATGCAGGGGACACGGGTTCGTGCCCCGGTCAGGGAAGATCCCGCGTGCCGAGGAGCGGCTGGGCCCGTGAGCCATGGCCGTTGAGCCTGCGCATCTGTGAGGGACTGTGGCATGTTAGTGATGGTAACCTGATTGCAGAGAAATCAGCAATCAGCATGCCCCCCAAAACACAACCACATACATACAGGAAGGTATGTGAAGGCCCTCCCCCCATACAATGTCAGTCTAATTAAATTATCTGATGGTTATTTAACTCTAACTTGACCATTCAATGGTAATACAATGGGAGAATTTAGGAGGCTACATTCTTAAATTGGTACAAAGCCAATATTTATTAGTTACTTTGTGCCAGGTTCCAAACACACGCCATCTTATTTAATCTCCATAACGACCCTAAAAAGTGCTATTGTTATTATCTGCCTTTTACAAAGGACACTGCATTTTACAAAGTGAAAGTGACTTGCCTATAGATATGGAATCAAAGTTTAGACAATGTCATTCTAAATTCCTTGTTCTGAAACACTAAGACATTTTCGCCTTTGCTATTTTATGGGCTACACCCTCGCGTAATGTCTATGTTATAGTCTATTCTCAAAAAAAAAAAAAAAGCCTCTCCTGAAAAGTTAAAGCTTAAAACAAGAACTTACTTGATTTTCTAAATCAACACCAAAATAATTCTGAAGAATAGACTTTTAAAATTTATTACTTTTCTTTACATATAATAGTTTGACCAGTTATTTGGAGCTTTACACTTGGGAAAACTTAGCACTTTGTCATTTTAAACAAATCCTATGAGAACATGACAATTACTAATGAATGGTCTTGTAATGTTTAGTCCAACTCAAACAGGCAGAATAAAAGCACAGTAAAAACACTGTAACTTAGGCCAAATTAAACACAGTGGTAATGTGGTTAACTCAAAAATTTGGTAACTACAAAATAAAAATATTTTGCATTTTTATGTTCTATCTGGGAATCCTGAACTCCAGATTAAGCAATGACTAAAACTTACTTTATAAATGGCATCTAGCAAATTAGTTATAAACTATTGAAGGAGTAAAAAATCATACTTCAACTATAGAGAGAATTTCTACAATCTTAAAAATAAATTAGTTTTAGCCTCAAAGACTATTATATTACTAAAAGGATAACCCAAACTATTTTAAATCCTGTAAACTTTTGTTGAGAACTTCAGAAACATACCCTTAAATGTTCAAATCACCACATTCTTCTGTAAGACAAAAGCATCTAAATACTATTTATATATTTTTACTTATTCATCAATCAATAGATATCTATTGAGTGCACTATTCGGAATCCTGGGGGGTAGCACACGGTGAACAAGACCAAGTCCCAACCTTCATGGTATTTATGTCCTAGTTTGTGAGACAGACACTGTAAACAAATGTAGGATAATAGTTGAGCGTTCAGGAAAACTAGCCCAAATCCAAATTTTTGCTCCACCATTTACAATTTATGTGAACGTGGATAAGTTATTTAACTTTTGTGTTATGTAATTATGCTGGAGATAAAAATAAGCACAATTTAATGTAGTGATTAGTATATTTACAGGAAAATATTTTTCTATATAATCAAGACTATCAGTGAACAAAAAAGTTTATCTCAGCATCTTTAAAATTATACTGTGAATACAGATTTATAACTATCACACCAAAGAACTCCACTGATCAAATGCAAAAAATACCATAAAAATCGAAAATCTTAAGTACAGAGTTAACTGTACGTAATAATTCATTATGTACAGAGTGAATAATTCATTCTCAGGAAGCATCAAAGTTTTGGGAATCTCACAGCACACTATCCGCAGTACAGTTTTATCTCTAACAATATAAACCTGTTCCCAACTCAAAACTGGAGAGAAAATCTATATGACTTTATGGGAAAAAAATAAATCTAGCAATGCAAAGAAGCACCTGTGTCATGGATGAAAAGAAATTAGGGTGAAACTTCGCTGTTTTCCTAAAAGGGTTTAAGACACTCTCCTTGGGTATATCCTTCATATTTTTTCTTATGAATCTGTGACTGTGAAATCTTTGGAATGATTTTTGGCAAGCAGACCCCTGCTTGTCCTTATCAGAAATAAGATGTGATATCGGTAAAAATAAAAATTGTTCTGGGGGGCTTCCTTGGTGGCGCAGTGGTTGAGAGTCCGCCTGCAGATGCAGGGGGCACGGGTTCATGTCCCGGTCCGGGAAGATCCCACATGCCGTGGAGCAGCTGGGCCCGTGAGCCATGGCCGCTGAGCCTGCGCGTCCGGAGCCTGTGCTCCACAACGGGAGAGGCCACAGCAGTGAGAGCCCCATGTACCGCAAAAATAAATAAATAAATAAATAAATAAAAATAAAAACCTCTGTCTCATGCTTCTGCACAAGCGAAGTCAGAAGAAAGCCCTTCAAAATCAATATTTCAGGGTTGGTGATATTTCCGCTCCATAAAAGCAAGTTGTTTTGATTAAATATACTAAAATAGTTTCCCAATTCAACTTTTTAAAAAAAATCAAGCTAATAAAATATGCAAGCTCATTTGGGAGCAAGGCGTTAGAGAGGAGACATGCCGAGTTTTCACTTATCACTTTTAATTATAATTATATTCTACTTTTGGACCTTTGTTACTTTCCCATTTTATAAATTAAAAATACCAAAAGTTTACTTTATTTCCTTATATAATTTTAATTGGCATGTAATTGTTTCCAAAAATGGATGTATATAAACCACTATTTATGTTATCGCTTTGCCCTTTTCCTCTAAATTGTATCTCTAAAAAATACATAAACTATACATCTCTGTGTTAACTTATTATAGTCTTATGGTCAATGGGTTCCCCCCCCTTTCTTTTACCAATTGTAATACTAGAAAATCAAGTGGCTCTTCCCTGTCAAAATAAAGATGTGTATAAAACATTTAAAAATGTACAGAAGAAAACACAGAAAATAAACATACCCTTCTATACACACACCACCGTCATTTGATACATGTGATTCTAATTGCTCAACTAGCTAAGAGTTCCTACCGCTTTTGGGAATTACTTATCTTGATATTTTGGAAGACCAGTTTCCAAAAAGAGAATTCCGTTGTGACTTAGCAGTCTCACAAAGGTAATGTCAAAATAACATCACAAATGAGTGGACATGTTTTTCAACCTACTTGAAAGCAGCTAGACACCATGCATTTTTCCAAATACTATATGCAATCAGCTATGATTACTGTATGAGTAGCTTAGCCACATTCTTAACTAGTTTCTTCACTTAAAAGTGAGGAAACAGGAAAACCAAGAATAATTACACAACTTTAGACTTTTGTTTGGTTATTTTAAAGTTAGGGGCCTCAGAGTCATCTCATAATGAGGGAATTCTTCTAATTATCTGCAGAACTCTAATAAAAGAAGGGGGCAGAAAATGAAACTGTGGACCCGATGCTGTGTTCTTGAAGCTTTTTCCAATACTATGTCCATTCTGAAAACCATAGAAAAGATAGTAAATGAATAAAAGAAACAGAGGACAGGTAAAAATCTCAAAGAGATAAAAAGAGGAAGCCAAACATCACAACAAAAATTAACAATAATCAGCCCAGGATGAGAATGGTAATTGTCTTCGCTACTATGATGATCCCTGATTGCTCCTGACAACAGAAACTTAAAAATCATTTGAGCCCCATCAACAGTAGACTTTGCCACCTCACCTTTAAATAAAAAGTGTCAGTGTATACTTGCCATTATTTTTTAATTACCACACCAGGATATATTCTGATTACAGTGATCATACTTCCATAAGCCACTACAGTTTCAATTAATAGTGATTAAAATCATACTTAAATATTCTGGAATTTCTAGGACTGCAAGAAATCAGATTTCTAAGTTGTATAATACTTTCTATTTTTGGATAAGCCTACCTACTTTTGGAAAGCATAAAATATACGCATATTTTCTAGACATATTCAAGATGCTCTTCTTTCTTACAAATTCAACTGTCCTGTTTCTCACTTGCATTTCCTTCTTTGAAAATAACTAAAATTACACTGCTCTTAACTTTGAAACTGCTGTTTTACCATAAAATATTATCCAATTTAGCCTAAAAAAGTACAAAATCCAAAAAAGTATGCCAAAAGAAAACATGACTTAGATTCAGATAAATCTGATCATACTCCAAGCAAAATAATTCCATGACAGAATATAACTTTCATTTAACCTGGGTTCTTAATTCTGTTCTCTAAAATTAGCATTAGACGATGCTATATGCATCTTAATTGTTAACAAATAATAAATACCAATAAATCTTTTCCTAAATAATATGCTTCTTCTGGGACAGATGTGTACCCCTTTTTATTTTGTAAGGAAATACATTTAAGGCATTTCCATCTACGTTTTGGCTAGCTAGCTGACTACTCTGTTACTAGTTTGTACTCTAAATATTGCCCCAATTTTTATTTTACATTTGATATGTCAACACTGAAAATGTCTTCATCCTAATGAATACTATTTCTCTACTTTTACTGAATAATCAAAATTTAAAACCTCCCATGAACTTGCAATGCTGAGTTCTTGATAGGCTCCTCAAGTTTATACTCCGATTTCCCTCTTTTAAACTTTCATGGTATTTTAAGCAAATTTTAATACAAGGATCTATGCCACTCCTTCAATCAACAAAATTTAAGGTGTATGTTTCTGTTATAAGTGTACTTTGCTAGGTGCTGGCAATACAACCAGATTCTGATATTTCAAATATTTTTACAATGCAAATTGGTCACATTTTGTTATCCATTTTTCCAATTTATTTTGCAAATAGTTAAAATTATACTCATGTAAATACCTTTTCTGTAAATTTTAAACATATGCTCATATAGTCCCTTAACCCTTATCTCTCCTTATAGAAAATACCACTTTTTTGTTATTCTTGCCTTAATTCAGCAATGATTTCGTATACTAAATATCTACCAGTGACTTTCCCACCTTCCTTCAACCTGCCTTTAAAAGGAACAATGGTCATCTAGGGCTAGAGGCAAATGATACCAAAAATAACAGCAGTAGCAACCAGGTACTGTATTTTTTCTTTCTTTTTTAACATCTTTATTGGAGTATAATTGCTTTACAATGGTGTGTTAGTTTCTGGTTTATAACAAAGTCAGTTATACATATACTTATGTCCCCATATCTCTTCCCTCTTCTGTCTCCCTCTCTCCCATCCTCCCTATCCCACCCCTCTAGGTGGTCACAAAGCACCAGCTGATCTCCCTGTGCTATGAGGTTGCTTCCCACTGGCTCTATTTTACATTTGGTAGTGTATATATGTCCATGCCACTCTCTCACTTTATCACAGCTTACCCCTCCCCCACCCCATGTCCTCAACTCCATTCTCTAGTAGGTCTGTGTCTTTATTCCCATCCCGCCCCTAGGTTCTTCATGACTTTTTTTTTTTTTTTTT